>WYDI02041752.1:56472-84579 GCA_009867235.2 Psittacus erithacus
AAAGGAAAGGAAAGGAAAGGAAAGGAAAGGAAAGGAAAGGAAAGGAAAGGAAAGGAAAGGAAAGGAAAGGAAAAAGACCTTGCATATTCTTTTTTTTTACTGATAATTTTTTCCCCCAAGCAATATTAGAAATGGTGGTTTTTTCCAAGGGTTTACTCACTTTTAGTTGACAGTGTTCTTCAGTGTAGCTTAGTCTATAATTTCACCTATTTAAATTCTATTACCTTGTAGCCTTATTGCAAAGACAGAATAGTTTTCTGCCTGAGCCGTTAAAAAGAAATTAATTTCATTTGCTGGCTCATGGCCCATGTTCTGGCTGTGAACCATTTGTCTGACAAATGTGAACATTTAAGAGTCAAATCTCCCAGAACCCTCTTGTCTTTCTCCAAATAGTGATTGTTGTCTTGGACTTTGATGTGTCATTGCTCTGTTTACTGATTTTTGTGACTCCTGAGAAGCTCTGCAAGGCATTCTGCCATAAAGCTCTGTTTTCAACGCTCCCCAGGCTGATTTTTTTACAGCTTTGGAGCTTGCCTTAGAGGAGTCAAACAACACGTTTTATAGTTATGCTTGTTCTTCTCTTTTTCATGTCTTTAATACTGTTCTGTAAAGAAATAGCCAGAAACTACTGAAAACAATGAGTACAGCAAACATAATTACTGTCAAGAATCACTATCATCTGAGGGTCTCTCTATGACTGGTATCTTTTGTTTACAGATACAGACTAAGGTGTGGTTCAAAATGTTGCCCTGCACATAACTTAAGAGAGTCTGATTTGACCAGAGTTGCTCCATTCTTCTATTCCTCAGTTAATTTTACTGCTGATGTTACTTACCACCCAACACTGAAATCTACTTCAGATGCCAGCATACCGGCAGTGCAAAACATCCTTTTGCAAAAGATTGCTAACAAATTCAAGCCAGAGTCTCTGAAAAGTGGAGATCCCTGCGGTTGCTTGGTTGAATGGTGAATGTTAAAGATTATAGCAGGAATGCTGGTGAGCAGTAAGAACTGAACTGTGCAAAGTTTGCAAAACAGTAGAATTGCATTCCATGCTGCCTGAAATGCCTGTACCATAGTTAAAACTGAGTAGGTTTCCAAAAGATTTGGTTAAATTTTCAAAAGACATGATCTTGACACAACTGATGTAGGAGATTTTAAAGTTTGCATCCTCTACTCCATCTCATCCTCCTCGACTTCAGCTTCCAGTAAAAGGAATGGTTAGGGATGAGCCACTGTCTCTCTCCAGCAGAGCGCTTGTCACATGAAGACTGACTTTCAAGAGTTTCATTTGTAGGCCAAAGGAATGTTAGATTTCAGCCTGGTGTCATCCCTCTCACTTCAGAAACACCATCACAGAATCAATCACACAACAACAATATTGTAGTCGCTACCATGCCAAACTGCCCTTGGAGAAGAGTTTTGCATTTACAGCATCTTGAAGTGGTTTATTTAAGAGGTTGATCATAAGATTTAACTCTTTTGGGAGTATGTATCAGAGCACAAGAAGTTCACATGCGCTATAAAGAATAAAACAAGCATTAATCTCACTGACTTTCTGTATGCAAGATAGAAAGTAAGGCTTCATGCAAGCTCTTAAAATGCTCTAGAAATAGGGTTTATTTTTCAGTTTGGAGGGAGAGGGAGGTGAAGAAAGAGGAGTTTAAATATATAATTTAAACAGCTTCCAAGAAGAAATGGAGCCTTTCAGTGATGTTTGAAATGGCAACTGCTTTTCTAATGCCGTACTGGCATAGCAGTAATGGAAAATATGCCTCATTTGGGGAGGAAAAAAAAAAAAGAAAAGAAGTTTTCATCATTAAAGGTGTGGCAAAAGGTTTTGTAAATTAAATCATAAATCAGTCAACTTTTACTTCAATTAGCCCAGCCAAAAATACTCTTATTAAAAAAAGTCACTTCAGAGTTTAAGGAAAGCCATAAATCATTGCCTAATCACGGATTTTAGTACCTTAGAATAAAGTACCCTCCCAGTACTGCCCACCATGATGGCATGTGAGTGGAGTTAATAGGGAGCTTGCCAAAACTTTTAAAGTGAAAACCATAGGGGCATTACTCTTTCATTCAAAAAACACATTAGAGACCTTGGCTATAAATCTTAGTGTGACCTGTGGTACTATTCAACCAATTTGCTTCATGCCCTCGAGGGAGATAGTGTATATGTAACCTGTGGTCCCTCTCTGAACATACACAGTAGACCCTACCACCTTCCTGACAAATGCAACTGCTAATTATTGAACAAATTCACTCTAGTGTTTTAATTAAAGCAGTATTTCTTATTTTTAATTTGTGACACTTTGTCAGGTTACTCAGGGCTCTGCACAGTGTAGGGAATGTGTAGAATAAGTCAAGATGTTATGGCAGTCGGCAAGCTCTGAGAAATAAAACTTGGTTTCCTTTCCAATTTGCAGTAATGTTGTGTATTATGGACACCAGCCTTGTTCATCTGATTCAGAATAAAACTTACATACCACTTTTCAGAGAAAATCATCCACACCTGACATGGTCTCTTGGAAGTGGACAATGGATGTATGCCAGATAACATGAAAAATTCTTTTTTGTGAATCCAGCTGGTTCAGAGAGCAGAAAGTCATAGAAACACTGCATAAAAAGTGACTCTGCTGTGGGCTGTACCTCTGGTTAGCGTCAGATATAAGAGCATTTGAGCCTCTTACTAAAGACGAATGTCAGCTCCCCATTAAAGGAAGGAATCCTGCCATAGTCATGCCAGATTCTCATCCTCCAGAACACCCAGCAATTACTGTTGGTCATTATCACCCAGCATGTATGGTCTGCAAATCACTGCACAACTTATCCATGGCCGTTCCCATCTACAGCTTAGTATTGCCATCACCCTAAAGCCCATAGCTCTATCAAGTCAAAGAATAAACAAGAATGGGAGAACCTGTTGCTCAGAGTCCCATCAGGGTGTCTGTATTGCTGAGACTTTTCCCAGCATTTCATATAGGACCTCTGTTGGTCTTCCTCAGGGGAATAGGTATTGATTAAGCTGAGAAAGCTAGTTATTTTTCTGTCTTTGCTCAAATTCATGATGAGCAAACTCTGTATCTCCCCTTCTCTCCCAAGCCCTTGGGAGCTGAAAGCATGTATGTTATTTCATCACCTTCCTCTATAGTTAAAGGATGCTTCTGATGGCAACATGAAACAGTAATGCAAAGATCCACTATTCCTTGTTACTCTCACAGCAGGCATGAATAATTAGCTATCTCTTAGCTATCGAAAGATTTAGCTGATATTCATCTGAGGTGAATCTGGGGGAAAAGAAGCTCTTCAAAAAACAGTCTTCTGATATAATGTGGTCTTCAACAAAATTAATCTGGTCTCAAAATTTTATGACTGCCTGCAATTTTGATTTACTTCCAAAAGCCAAGTATTTCTGACCACAAAAATCAAAACAAAACAAAAAACATCCTTTTCATTTGCAATTGGGGAAAAAAAAAACCCTAAGGCCAGCCTAATGGATTCAGGATTAGTCATTATGATTCACTTCATAAATAGCAGTCCTGGTTATTGTAAATTTCCTGTATCTAGCTATCTAGTTTCCTTCAGGAAACCTATAGTTAGTTGAAAACAGAACAAATCTAAGGCCTCAGTCTTTGCATTTTAGTCTTGATACTGTGTGACATTTTGTGGCCTCTCACTGGCTGAGGATCCATAACTTATTTTCTGTGGAAAGTCCAACAAGATCCTTCTAACTTTAACAACCATTAATCTTCAAAGCCCTCCGCTGTTCTACATTCCCACCAGGCGCAGACCACTGTGGTCAGAACAATCTCTGCTGGTAGAAAAGACTGCAAAGTTATTGTTTGATTTTGTTTTAATTCCTCTTTTAATGTGTATCGTTTTCAGCATGCAGCCTCCTTTTGTTTCATCTCTAGGACTGGGTTTTCTTTTAGTCATTAATTACCTGATTTAGTTTTCTGTATTTTTCTTATACTTTTCTGTCTTTATGATACTGCTGCCTGCTTCAAAGGGAATTGGATTTCTTTCATGGTATGCTTCTAACACTGGCTTTCTTTCACTGTGTATTTTAAAATGTTTATCAGCTTTGACTTTTTATTCTTCACAGTGGTTTGAAAAATGTATTTGCTGCTCATGAAAGGTACCAAAGCATGAAAGCACTGGAGTCAGAGATCTTCTCTTTCTGCTACTCTTAGAGTACCCAATTTAATTCTAAAGCATAAGGCATTTTTAGAAATTTTTCTATCTTCACGACTACCTTAAATCTGCATAATCCTCCATGTGCTAAGAAAAGTGTAGTATCTTTTACCTCCACGAACACAGTGTGTAAAGGTATTGCTTAATTGCAAAGAAACAGCCAAAGTCTGTGCGCAATCTTTAAAGTTTTGCTGACACCCTCTCAGAAGAGGCAATGAAGCAGAAAAGAAGGAACAGAAATAGGGAAACAGAGGCCATACCCAAGCAATTTGCTGGCAGCAAAGGGTAACCATTGCCAGAGCCACAAAATGCATTGAAAAGGATCTGTCTTCCCTGGTAGGCTTAGAGGACAGGATGAAATGTCCTTTGCGTAGTAAATAGTTCTTCCCATTGCTCCATGCGTAGCTTGGAAGAAAGTCCCTATTTTCCTTGTTCCAGTAAGTCCTTAAAGACTTCATTACAGAGCTCTGAGAATGGGCTGGGATATCTCAAGGTAAAAAAAAGAACAAAAAGCCACGATCAGTGTAATACAGCATGCTTATGTTTGGAGACCTTGTATTATTATACTGGCCAACATGTGCTCCATGTACCTTGTGTGTCTCAGCAGAAAGAGAGGGGGTTGAGACCACCCAGGTGAATGTGAAGGTACCTTGGGATATATGGTCACCTCAAGCAGGCCCACTGAGCAGAAGTTTCTCTACTTTTACTGAGTGCTGAATTCATGCTCATAAAAGGGTCTCAAGACAGCAGATCTGGACACCCAAGCTGGAGAGACACCATTTCCAGGAGTTTCTTAGGACTCTCTTGTATAATTCAAGCTTCTGCTTACATACCACCAGTGAGAGTAAAGAGCAGCTTTTAATTATTTTTCCCCTGTGTGTGAGTAATAAAAACTCCTGGTTTACCTTGAAGCCCCTCTAATTGACTCCCTAATACTGCCAGGGAGTCCCATATAAACCTGCACTCTGCTTGCTTGAAAGTCAGCAGCAGATTCAAGCATTGCAGAGTTTTCCAAGTCTGTGTGGTCACCTCATTCATTACTCATGAAAGAGACAGCGAAAGACCCGAATCTCAGGGGACCTTCTCATCTTTACTTTACTCTGTTTGTTTGTTTATTCTGCCACAACACAAGCAGTAGCCCATGTAGTCTCAGAGGAGACCACTGCTCTTAAGACCAGGTTTTCTAGAAAGAGCATTCAACTTCTGGGTTGCCATAAGCCTTGTTTTTGAACTAGTTCAGCGAAGATTTTTCTCCCCTCCACCACACCTTCTTTCTTAGTATGAAATAGAGAAGAAGAAAAGTAAAAGTATCTCTGTTTATTTGTTTAATACATAAAAACAACAATAACACTGTACATAAATGAGAAGGAAAGGTACTTCCTGTAAATTTCTGACAGTTTCTGAAAATAGCCTCAGGACTCAGCCAAAATTAATACTATTATGTAGCCAGAGTTTCCATGAAAGCATCTGTACCTGGGTGTCTGTACAAGTAAAATTGTGCAAATAACTACAGGCTCTTTGCTGGCCAAACTTCTGTTGCATCTCAACAAATGAACTCACTTTTTTTCTTACTGGAAAGATGGCAATAACCTTTATTTACTTTTCCCCCAAAGCTATTTGAAACAGTTCTGATATAAAGAAAAGGGTGTTGTTTCATCAGAAGTTTTACCACTGTCATGGTGTATTCAGTGCAGTAGCCAGCTGCCACTGCTTGGTTAGTCAAGGCACATGCTCATGTGCATCGATGGCTTTAGCATGCCATGGCCATCTGACAGAGTTTGCTGCCAAGAAGAGGGAGTAGGGGGATAAGATATATGTCCATGGCTCAGACTATTCATTTCAGGGTCCAAAATATTAGTGCAAGCTTCCCTTCTCCTGCAGTATAATAGATTACTAATGAAGATGATATGAGGCAAGAACTCGTAGATCATTCTACCTCTGCCACAGAGCAGCAGCTCTGCATGCTGGGATAGGTCATGCATGTGAGAAGTAGCATCTTTGAATTGCCAGAGCTTACACCAAGCGAGCTTTCATGTCAGTGCCCAGAGACAGATGGGATATTAAAACAGTGCAGCACTGTGAAGTGCCCAAAGTCACAGAGTCTGTGGCACCCAGAATATTGAAATAAAGGGTATTACATCACTGAAGCTGGTGATGTGCTGCCCTAGAAAGTGATTTATATTGAGAACTCCTGCCGGAAGCTTGCTCTGCAGCTATTGTCCCCTGAATCTCCCCTCCATCTTCTGACCTACCATGGTCCCTCATCATCAAATGACCTGACATCAGGCGCAGTCTGTGACATACAGCTTTCCTCTACTTGGGGAGATGCTGTGTGTTCCAGCTTCCAGTCTTGTTCAGTGTTCTGTTTATGAGCATCCTGGAAGCCTGAAAAATCTCAGCTTGTATCTTGGGAAAAAGACAGCCCCTGGGAAGGAAGAGGGCAAAAGAAGGAGAAAGTGAAGTTTGTAAAAGTAACTCCCTAGAAACAAATAGTGGCAGGTTATGTTTGCTGTGAGCTATTAGTGGTGTCACTGTCACTCCTGTTGCTACACACTGCTCTTTGAAAGACTATTTAGATAACTTACATTACCAGAAGATTGATTTTTTCCACATCATTTGTACTTATTTTTATAAATATGAGCAAATAAATAAATAAGTCCCCAGTCAAATAGAAGCTCTTCTGCCCAACTGCTTTCATAAAACATTAAGTTAACAGAAGGGCTTCCTGGCATGTCTAAAGTGAACGTGTATATCATACTGCAGGCAATGGCTCTCCGTGTCATCCAGTCAGGAGTTGCATCTTTGATGTATGGAAGACAGCACTTAAGCTAAATCTCTGGGTACCCCTGAAATCACATGCAGTTGGCTCAAAAATAGAGGCTGGGCTAACTACTTCCTCTCATGCTGTACTGGCTGGTTTACATTCAGGAGTCCCTCCTCAGTTCCTCTATACATCGCTCAGGTCAAGCACATCTGGCAACATTCACGCTCCAGGAATAAGGATCCCCAACCATGGCAATCAAAGACAATTACTGCTCCTTCCCAGCTGAGAGTTCAACAGCTTTTTGTGCAATCCTATTTTCCTCTTTAAATGCACAAGAAGGAAAAATGTAAATATGGTAACAGTGCCTTTTAAAATCTTTTGTGAAGATCAGGCCTTTTGTGATTCAGCCTTGAGAAGGTATGAGGCAGGCTTCAGAGCCTAGGCACAGGAAAGCAGCATGCCAGAGCAACTCACTGCAGTTCTTCATCTGACACTGGTCAGGAGGACACTCATGTAGTTTTCTCACTTGAAGAATTTCCCATATAAAGCAGCTACCAGGCAGTTATCTTGCAAAGGTTTGAATATGTAGAGCAGGATGCACTGGTCAGAAGCTGAAGGAAGGGGAAGTGGACACTAAACAAGGTTCTGTACAGAGCTTCTGTAGTATTATAAAAGAACAAAAAAAAAGAACTTTTTTTCTATCCTGTGACAGGAGGTTTCTGTTTTATTTGTTGGCAACTTATTATTTCCAAGTACACGATAGTCTGCCTCGGTATCTTTAAGATTAAGTGGTTGGGCAGTAGAAAAGAAAACTGCCTCTTTTCCTTGTCCTGAGTGATGGACAAGAGAGCAAGTGGAAAGACTGGTCCTTCCCTAAGAGTATCTGAACAGGGGAGAAAATCTGATGAGAAGAGCATGGAGCAGAAACTGAACCAGGCCTGCCAGGTGCTGGAAAGAACAGGACTGTTCCTAGGGTCCCAGGGAAGTTTGTGCAGAGCTGCTGTATCCCAGGAAGTAGACTTTGCACATCAAAAGAAAGATGTGCTATGAGCAAACCTGAGGGAAATGGTCACTTTGCACAATGGGAAGGAAGAATTCTTGCCAAATTCCACTCTTTTTGTTCATTTTAACCCAAAGATCTTATTTCTCTATGTTGTAAAAAGACCCGTACTTTAGGTTCTTATAAATCACAGCTCCAGAGTTTTGAAATTCCTTCTGGTGTTCCAAAGGGATTCTTTATTTAAGAAAAATATACCAGCAAGCCTCCTCAAATTTATGGCTGATTCAGGGTCCTGTCATAACCAGTTTAATCCTACCTTTGGTCAGGTCTAAGTCTAAAGTTAAAGATTGTGGCATTTTTTACTAAGAGAGTGGTAAGAAATCACTATCCTCCAAAAACATGTTGGGCAAAACACAGTACTGTATATAACTCTATACAGTGCTCTATGTTCTCTAACTCGAAAACTTCTTGGTTTTAATCCCTGCTCCTTTTGTCAAAACTGACCTGAAAATTCACTTCTCTACTTTAATTGTTCAAATAAAAGTCTCCAGTGTATGCATTCCTGAAAGTGGCAAAATTGCTCTACAAAGACATCATAGAAGCTGAAAATCAGTTATCACTGTCTTCCTAGTGTAATCTTTTTGCTTGTGTGCTGTCCCATCCTCTGGAAGCCAACAGTCTGGGGATTTCAGATCAGAGGGTGAAATTATACTAAATACCACATTTATAGAAGGGCTTTCTTCCACAGTCCTGTCCTTTCTATCTTATATTCACCATGATGCCACAATTTGTAAGAAAATGCTATCAACCATTGCTGCCTGTTCAGCCATTCAGATATTGAACCAATTTAGAAGGAAATAACTGTATCACAAAAATGATGAAAGGAAGCTGTCATGCAAGTTTGGCCTTCAGAAATGCTGTTTACCTTTAGAAGCATGACTGCAATCTCACTTCCTAATGTTTTGGATATAGTTATAATCTCAGATTGCGAACAGAATCCAGAAACACATCAATTTAGAGAGCCAGTGAAAGATAACTGTCTGTGGAGAAGAAATACTTATTTGGCAGGTAAGCCCGTGACAACTGGAAAAGATTTCTAAAGCACAATAGATTTAAAATTTGTTCCCCAAATTCCTTGGGAACTGGGAAATATGTTTTGAACAGAGGAACTGCAGCCAATGGACAAGAGCATTTCACTTAACATCAACCAGTGATTCTGCTTCAGAAAATACAGCACACTCCCATCATTAAAGTGTGGGGTGGGAAAGAAGAGGAAAAAGCCAATTTCTTATTTAGTTTCCTTCTTTTACCACACATGACCTGAATTTGATCTGGGAGGGAAAATGGGATGTACTGGGTAGTTAGCTGAAACCAAAAAAAAAGCACCATTTCTTCTAGCATTTGTCTTAAGAGTTATTAAGCACATAATTAAATTACCTTTTCCTTTACTACGGAACCAGGTTATCATGAATTTTGTAAGAATATCAGAAAAAAGACACTGAAACAGATGGCAGCTTTCAACCCCTTTCTGCACCTAATGCTAAAAAGGGGGATAAAGGTTTTCATTAAGCATATATTTCTTAATTATCTTCTTGATGTTATACTTGAGACGACGAGGAAGAGGAGAAATTGGGTGATGTGCCAGATGGACTCAAGCAAGGAAATACTGAGTGAAGAGGTGGACACCCACAGTTGCAAGCAGAAAAGAGATCCCCTTTTTCTGTTCCTCTGAATTTCAGTACTAGTGTGAGGTCCTGGATTGACAAGCCCAGAGACTTGGGTCTCCTGTTTAGCCACAGAAACATTATACTATGGGTTAGCTTTCTGTTTTTCCACAAAAAACAGCCACAACACTAGAAATACTTCAAAAGAGAGGGGGGGGAGAGAGAGGAGGGGAGCAGAGGGAGTTATACCCAGAGATTAACTGGACAGCACAAAGCAACAGGAGCCGAAGGAGGCGAGAGCAATCCCACACAATATTCCCCGTGGTGGGCTGAGGCACGGGAGCAGCTGGAGCATGTTGACCAAGCCATGGTGCAGGCAGGAGGGCAACCAAGGCAGCCAAGCCCTGGTTGAGGCAGGGTGAGGTGGGCTGTGGGACGGAGCCTGCCTGCAAGTGCTTGCTTTGTGCCACCCAGGGCAAGGCATTGGAGGAGACAGGCAGGGCTTGCAAGAATCATCCTGGTTTTCACCTGGGGTTGTATGGGAGAGGGAAGGGAAGTTGGAAAAGAAGGAAAGAGGAAAGTGCCCTCCCTGGACACTGCGTTTTCTCAGCCTCCTCGACAGAAAGGAGCAGTTACATGGGAGACAGGCTGGTTCTTGGAGCAGAGCTACAAGTGATTAATTGTATCAAGAAAAAGAAACAGTGTCTCCTTGCTGAGCTTTGTAACGGGCTTCATATAAATTTGCGTGAAATATTATGTGGGATTACTGCAACCAGCCAGGAGTTCGGCTGCAGGAGCCAAGAGGAGGATGGGAGCCCCGCCAATAGGAGAAGCAGGAGACGAAGTGGATTGTGTTTGCCAAGGCCAGGAGGACAGCCAAACCATAGCTACAGTAGCATAGTAATGAGAAATGGGAATTGCATTCAACATCAGTTCTTCTTCTTATCATGATCATTATTGCTCTGAATCTAATTGTCCTGCTCTCCTCCCCACCCTAAGCCACAGAATGTGGGATAACAACAGAAGGTAGAGAAAATAGCATACAGGAGTTTAAACATAATCCTGCTGGAGCCCACGGCTGGTGGTGCATGAAACCACTTACCCACCCACTAGTGCAGACCAGACTGCTGTAACAGATGCTCTCTTCTTACCCAGGAGGTATAAAGGGATGGTGGGAGGGCAGGGGGACAAGCGAGAGGGATGACATGAAGCGTTATTTTCCAGATATTTTACTCACAGCAGCACTTTAAGGACAATTAGGGACAATTGGAACTTCAGGATGACACTCGTTGGACCCTCCTACTGTCTCTCACTCCCACAGTTAGTCCTCACTTTGATTCCTATCTTGCTCCCTTCTTGGTTGCCAACTATCTCCAAAGCAGATCCTGCCCTTCTAAGCTAGAGGGCTGAGAAAGGAGCTGGACCACTGACTCTTGTCCTGCCTCTGCACATGGGGAGTCCCTGTTTGATTCAGGCAGAGAGGTCTCATCTGGAGCTTCACATCTGTAAATACATAAATTGTGGCAAAATTTGAACTGTCTATCTCTCCTATATTTCCTTTGGGGAATAGATTGCATTCCCAGACCAGAGCATTCTTCCCAGAAAGCTATGCCTGGATCCAGACTTGGCACCCTCAGTCTGTAATGGTCTGAACTCAGACTCTTCCCCAGAAATAGTTCCGATCTTGAACAACTCTGTGCTCTGGGACTCTTTCTAGGATTTCTGATTCTGCGCAAAAATGCCTTAGCCTTCATGTAGCTAATAACAGGTGATGAAAGACCTGAACAGGCTTTCCTAACACTCGTATTATCACAGCTGAGCTACACACTGAAGGTGCTTTGCAGGCACCAGCCCCTCTTGGCAAGCCAAAGGGGAACCTTATCATTAGCTGTGCCAAATGGAGCGGCACTGAGCCTGCCTCAGGCAGACACTGCGCTTTGCCTGCCTCCAAGGCCTTTACACTGTAGGATGTGCCACCTTCCCCTGCAACTGAGACTTTCTCAGCAGGGGTGGGAAGTGGGGCACACTCAAACCACTGTGGAATAGCCTACAGTCCCAGCCTGTGTGTGCAGACAACCTCCAGTCTGGCTAAGAAAAGAGTGTGTTTTTTCTCTCTCCTCTTCCCTCCAGCTGGAATGAAATGTGAAATCTTCTCATAAATGCAAACTGAGAGATTCTTGTTTTCTCAAAGGACACAGGGCAAAGACTTTAATTTCTTCTCCCAGCCAACACTGAGGGAGTTCCTCTCCTGGAGGGAGGGTGCTTGCCAGCTTCACAGGGCATCAGAGTGCCTGGAAAAGCGCAGTGCCAACTGGGAGCACCATGTGCCACCAGTTGGGGATTCATCCCTTTGCTGTCCAATGACACCCCTGCAATGTCACCCCTGCCTCCCATCATATCAACTGGTCTTTCCTGCCCTTGCTTGTGAAGAAAAGCTTTCCTGATGTACCATGTCAATGTTAATGTCAGGTCTATGCTTTATTTGAGATCGCCACCATCCAGAGAAGCTTTAGAAAAGATTGTACACAGCTTCATTAAATGTCTCAGGAACTGCTATGTTTCCATGTGCATAGAAATATATATTAAAAATTTGGCCAGTGTCAAACATGCAGTCTCACTTGGGACATAATTTAAACTTTGCATATTTAGAAGAAAAAAACACCACTAAGGTAGCTCTCCCTCAAAAAAATATGTAAAAATGAACTGTTTTGAGGTTAATGAAAAAGTTTCCATGTAGAAGGAGACATCCTGAAAGAGTATAATATACACAGATGGGCTATCTCTCCTGTTTTGTTTTCATTTCCTTTTGCAGTCTTTTTGCATTCTAACAAGTTAATTTGGGCACTGCAAGCCAATGTCAGCTGTACAACTGCATTCACCACGCTGCCTGGGGCTCTCCTCTTGCAGATGTCAGATCAGTACCAAGTTCTGTATAGAGCCACCCATACTCTATTAGTAGTGATTTTGCTTTGGTTGTTCATCATGTTGTGCCCCTCTCATAGGAAAGGGTTTCTTAACTTATTCTGAACTGAGACAGAGTGAAAAGTAAATTGTTTGCTCTTTCCCTTGAGGCTGAGCCCAGAGTTTTGTTTTCTTAAAGTGTTCAAATGAGCTTCAAGTTTTGCGATGTGGCCAAATACCATGATCTGTATTTCTGTTTCAACAAAAGCAAATTTTCTTCCATTCCCTACACCTCTTACCCCTGCTCAAGATAAACAGATGTGTTTCTGTCCATCAGCTAGTAAATGGTAAACTTTGTTTCCATCTTCCTGAGCACCTTCTGAGCAGCCATCTAACCTTCTTCTCTCTTTCCTATTCATATCTGACAAATACATATGTAGGGATTCAAGCAGAAGCCAGTACCTTTAGGCTACTCAGGTCCCTTACTGCACATCATGCTGGAAAACAAGTAGGAAAGATCAACTTCCCCTGCATAATGGTTCCTCACCCTTCTACCTTTCCCCCCTGGGAAAAAGTCTTCCGCTTCATCTCTGACAGTACCTCTGCATTTGCCTACAAAAGAAACAAAAGTTTTGATTAGATGATTCTGTAGAGTTGGTACTGTTGCCTTTCTTCACTCTGCATAGAGTGCTCTGGTATATAAGCAGACGTGTACAAACTGTACACCTTAGTAGAGGGGAATGTCTTTACTCCTGGCAGGCAACAGCCTGATAAAAGGTGAGATTAAGCAGCAGTAGGAACCGCAGCAAAGCTGTGATCTGAGCTATAGAGAATTGGAGTTGAAAGCTGAGTAATGAGCTCGTTTATCTGGGCTTCTCCATGAAAGAGCTGCTGCTGGGACACATATGCAGCCTAATAGCGCTTGGAGGGGTTAATACACCTGGAAAGTGAGTTTTCAGACGAATTCCTTTTCCTCTTGGCCTCAGCATAAGGCAGTGCTCTATTAGACTTGACCTTTCTTAATGTGAATTAGCAGCTCAGTGGAACAGGATCCAGAACTCAGAGTCCCTTCCTTCTTCACATCCATGCATTAATGTAACAAAAGCAAAAAGGTGTAAGGAAGGCTAAGAATAACTGAACAGATCTTGTGCCAATTTGGAATAAAATACAGGACCCTCCAGAAGTGGAAGTAACTTGGTTACTTCTGAACTCTAGGTAGGGCAGGCATTTTAACTCACCTTCCTCCAAACCGCAAAAAAATGAAACATAGACAAATTCAGGTACTGAATTTAAAATAAAAAATAAATAAAATAAAATGAAACGAGTCAGTTCATCGTTTTGGTAGGACAAACAAGAGGGAATGCCAAATTATCTCTCTAGAATTTAAATTACCTTTTCCCTCCTGGAACAGATTTGCTCAATTTACTTTAACATATAAAAGTGCCCCCTCGCTCCATTTCCACTGCTGTCATGTGAGTGTGTCCTCACCAATTCCCCTTGCTCTAAACGTTTCATCAATCTTGTCACCTTGGTCCTACCCTGTCTCATAAGGTAATGGATGGAGCCCAGCTAGACATGAAGATGTGCCATCCAGGAAACCAGACCAAAACTGGTATGTTTAAAAACGTGTTTGAAGAGAGCACAGGATGACAGGGAGTGGGGAGAGGGAGCAGGGGATGTTTTTCAGCCAGTGCTTTCCTTCCCCTCTTCTTCTCACAGATGCTTGCTGTTGTCCAGCAGCCCAGAGAAAGAAATATATATATATACACATTTCTTCTTTGGTGGGGGGTGGGAAGGAGGAATGATAACCAGATCCTCACGGCACATCTGTCGTTGGATCCTCATGGGAGCCACAGCTGTGCAAAGAGGGAAAGGGGGGTCAGGGGGAGCTGGTGGTGTCCAACTTCAACTTTCTAGAGATGGAGTTATTTTAAGCAATATATTTGAAACAAAAAAACATGTGTTCTTCGTTCTGAAATGCACCGGGCAAGGCTCAAACACCGGGTTGGGTTGCCTGGGGTCGCAGGCCCCGCCAAAGAAAACAGAGCTCTCTGAGGTGGGTCTGAGGAGAAGCTGGTGACCAGCGAGGAGCATTGACACGGCCAAGCCCAAAGGAGCATGCCCTGGTTGGCAAACAGGGACTGTAGTGTTGACTGCCCCTCCGGTATTTCCCTTCCAGCGCACTGTGCGCTCGGCACGCACTGCTACAAGCAAATGTTCCATGATGCGTGGATGAAGGATGGGGGCTCGCATTCTGGGCATGAGCTTCAGGCTGGAATTTGCTTTGATTTGTTTTGCAGGGGTTTGATCCACCCAGGCTTGCAGGGTCACTTTGCCAGACAAGGGAGCGGTGACACCATGTGGTGTCGCAAAGGTCCCTTCTGGCCCCTCCAGTCTCTGTGTGGCCAAGTCTGGTCACACAGCACTTCCCCGCTTAGCAGTTCACACCATCGCACCTTGGTGCCTCTTCTGCACCTATAAAAACTGACTTCCACACATCCTCAAATGAAGCATTTAACTATGGTTATAGACACCAAGCACAGGTCTGGATATTAACTTCCTCAAAGGCTACTTCCAGACAGGGAAGTGCTGGTTCAATCACATCCCCAAAGCCAGGTGTTACTGTTAGTTGAGTTTTAAAAGCTGTCTCAGCCCAGAGAATTAAGCTCCATTTTCAAGTAAAGAAGCCAGCTGCTTTTCTGAGAAAGGACCAAATCTCTCCCCTACTCAAAGCTGTCATAATGTTTTCGACGGGGTGGAAAATAATGCTCTTCACCCAGCACCTTATGAACAAAAACTGGAGCAACGGAGAAGGATTCCCACCTGCCAGCGGTTTTGGAGTGCACTCACATGCTGATGAATCTCTTGGGACTGAGGGATGCCGATGAGACGAAAGGGGAGGCCCAAGGCCACCCTAGAGACTGTAGAAAACAATGCCAAAATCCTCACCCTTTTTTCCCTCCTGGTGACATTCTTGGCAGCCACACAGGGACATTTTCAAGGGCTGGGGGAACAATCAGATAGAAAGAGAAAAGATAATCCTTACCTTTTTTTTTGTATTTTAAGCATGCAGATGCCACAGCAGTTGAGCTTGGTGGAACTTCTTATGGTAAAAGTGAAAATATGCAGGCTGAGGAATAAGGCTTCATTCAAATATCTTTTGTTCACTAAATGATTATTTTACATCTGAATTTGCTGAATGCCAACAACTGGAGTCAGTGGGGAGCAGAGGGTACTCAACATTCCTGAGAATTTGCCCCAGGATGTGTAAGTATTGCATTAAGTCTCCTTAGCATTTTACAGATTTGGCTGATTTTCAAGATCTTTAAAGCATGACACCCTATATTTGTCCTATTTTTTTCCTTTGGTGTAGGTGTGTTCCTGTGGTGGGAGTGCTGGTATAGGAATTTACCTCTAAAACAACCAGCCTCTTGTTTTCTCAGGGATATTTGTTTACATAAAGGGCTTTGTTATGAGAATAAGCACTAATGTGTTTGAAAATCCGTCACACACTAATTAATTTATACTCATTGCACCAAGCTGTTAGATAGGTTAGCATTATCTCCATACTACAAGAAGAGAAGTGAGGAACAGAAATTAACCCATGAGGAGCCTAAGGAGACTGTAGGAGAGCCAGAAAAGGAACACAAATCTCCAGAATTAACAGGCTAATGCCTGAACCACATGAATGCCCTTTCTAAGGTTTTATTTGTTGCCATATCCTTTTTCTGCTTGATCACTTAGGACAAAATGACATGTCCCTAGATAACATTTTATACGCTGGAACTAAAAATAGGCATTTTCTTCCTCTACTCTTAAATTGTAGCAACATAAGCATAAAGCATGGGAACTTGTGAAAAAATCTTCTAGGGATCAAAAGAAAAAACAGATAAAGGCCAAGTGTGGGAGAAGGTGGCAGCTATGGAGAGAAGGAACCTTTGGAAATGTCTGCAGGGGATCCAGCTCCAAATACGTCCCATTGTTCAAGACTTTTCTTGTCATTTCCCTCTATGCCTTTCAGAGAAATAAACATGAGATTGAAGAGCATTTGTTTTAATCCTCACCAGTGATGCATGTACCTGCAAAGATTTGCCATGTTATTTCTTTCACAAGAATTCAGACACCTATTTGGAGAGGCACAGACCAAAAGCTTCAGAAAAACAATCACATCTTCTCCATTCAGTTCATTAAGTTTTTGTCTCAAAATACAGCTTTGCTACAGTTTTCAAGTGACCATAGGGCTGAAGAAAGCCTGGGGCTGCTGGTTTCTCTATAGTCCTTGTAATTGTAAGGAGTACAAGATTCTTTATACAAGCTGCAGTCACCTCAGGCTAGTTTTGCAACAGTTTTGAAGTGCCAGTCCCAGACCTGCCTAGTCTCTGGTTGGAGATTTCCTCAGCTGGCTCCTGTCTCAGAGCTCCTCACTGAAGGACTGGCACTTCACTTAGCATCACATCGCAATTCCTCTCTGGCTCCGGGACCCTCTTATATGGGATGAAGCCAACTGGCCTGCCAACCATCCAGTATGGGACCTGGGTTTTCAAACAAGAGGTGATTCACCTACTGAGACTGTTTTTCTGATTGTACCATCCTAGTCTCTTCCAAGGAATCCAGATAGAGAAAAACCCCTTTGGTGCATGATGCCCCTAGCTATGTCAGGAAAAGCCTGCCCTACCCCTCTGTTTCTGTTGTGCTTTCACTTTACTGGAACCTGGGTAGTGTTTAGGTGTTCACTGCCAATGCTAGCTATTGCGAAATCAGGGCTGCACAGAAAAGTGTATGCAAATTGAAGTAAACTCCCTTAGAAAAAAAAAACCATAAGGCCCCAAATTATCTTTGGGTCTTGAGGGAAAAGCTGTAACATGCTTTAAAGTGAGGGTTCCCAAAAGCATTTCGCTCTGAAATCAGAACAGACAGCGAGTGTCACGTGTATGCATGAACAGGAAGAGACACTTGGCGGCTCACAGAACAAGAACATGCCACCTTTTTGAGAATCCCAGCCCCAGAGCAAATTCATTGCCATATGCTGCACACTTATTCCTCTGCTATTAGTATGGCTGAGGTGCAAGGGTTTTGCACAGCAGCCACAGAACAACTGGTGGCATTTTGCAATAGCGTTACTTGGGTGGGAATTTCTTACTAGTCATCTGGACCCGAACAAAGCCAGCTGTTAGCTGAGATAAGGTCCTGCATATCCACTCCTTTGGGTAATCTGGTGGACTTGCTATCTTGGTATCAGAAGGATTCTGGTTTCAGCAAGAAACTGGTAGAGAGCAGATCCAGATAACACTGTGTGATCTAGACTAATTCACTGTGGAAGTTTATCTTAGCATTCACCACCACATACAACAGTTGCTTTTGCTTAGGAAAAAGCACTAACTGCAGGGCTTAGAAGTTACTGCTGTGCTAACAGCTAACAGTGATGTCATGGCTAAGGGTAGCTACAACAAATTTCCTCTTGAAGCCAAAGTGCTAGTAAAAGTATATGTAGAGCTGAAAGAAATCTAATTATAGGGTTCAGCTAAGCCTTTTAATAGGGATGTCTACATTCATCATCAAATTCAAGATAGACTTTTCTGTAGTACAAATTGCAAAAGGCAAATTTGTACAAAAATGCCTAGATACATCATGGAAGAAATTTAGTATCCTTTGATAGTCAACACACAGTTTGTTATACATAGATGGTGGAAAATGACTGACTCAGGGGCTACCAGATTCTAGCTGAACTCATATGGCAATGAGCAACAATCTGATGCGTGTGAATGCCCCAAGAAGTGGAGAGATGAGCAGGCCTCGTGTTCATGCATGTAGCTGAGTTCTTCAAAGAGGAACCAGGAATCCACACATGCAGGTCCATGGTCATTTGGGAGAAGCCCTGTCAAACAACCTTCCCCCTCATTAAAAACAAAACCCTATGAGCAGCTGCGACTGGTGAGTAATCTGAAGGAAGGAGGTAATACTGTCCTTCAGCAGGAACAGTTCATGCATAGTTAGCAGGATTGGGAAAATAGAGCATAATGAGTGTTTTGTGTCTGGGTGGATAATGAATGCTTTTTTAATGTCTAGAGGGCTTTTACAGGTGAAATTTGAGCTAGCTAATAGGCATTATGCCAAACCCAGCTCAGCTCCCCGCTCAAACTGGCTGCAAGGCACAATCATATTCTGTGTTCCTTCTCTCCCCTTTATCTCTTAAAAGGATAATTCCTGAAAATTTACATTAACAGGCAGATGTGGGGAAAGGAGTGGGTAGGGGGGGTTTGCTTGCTTTCTTTCTGGAAAGTGCTTAACTTGAGGTCTTCTGCCTCCTCTCAGGAGCTATTTAGACCTCATTTACTTGCACAAAGGGAGGTATGTAACAAAAGATCTTAATATTCCTTATTCTCTAAACTTTCTAAACAGGCTAAAGACAGAGCATCTCCCTCCTATTATGAGAGGCAGAGCTGTTTTGCAGAAATCACCCGACCAGATTCTGAGCAGATTACAATATGGCCAGAATGAGGGGTGGAAACGGTAAGGTGGGGAGAAGGGACATTGCTTTCCAGCTTCGCAGTTTACAACCAGTCAGTGACACTGTTGATGCTCCTTGGTGAGGTCCTGGTGTGTTATTCAGGGCTCTTATTGAACATGCAGCACAGAAGCAGCACAGTTTCCTCCTGGGACGGGGCTCAGAAGAGGCTGCAGGCACAGTCTTGATGCCAAGACTGCAGATCTATGCATGGATGTATCTTGTAAGCTAGGATGTATGTGGTGTTCAAGGCAGTGCTTTCAGTGCCCCTGGGGACCTGCAGGCCCTTTAACGTACTGACCTGGTGAGTGCATGTTCAGAGAATGCACCACTCTGTTCTTTGCTCCTCTGGCAGGGCATGCATGGTGGTATGAAGGAGGTATTTTTGCTTTGCCAATGAGCAGAGAAGCCTCGTAGAAAACTACCCGCTGCCAGTGTTTCACTGTGAACGTTACCTGGCACAGAAACATAACCAGCTTGGAAATGGACATTAAGAAAGAAAAATAATGGCTCAGCATTTCAGCCTCAGTGGTACAATGGGTTTATTTTCACCACGCCATGGAACAAGCAGGAGAGGCAGGGCTGTTGAGCTGTGCTTCTGGACCTGATGTAGCATCACAGAAACGCTTTGTGCCATGTGGATGTGCCAGCTTGAGAGGAGCGGCTTGGCACCTCCTGCCAAGTGCTTCATTGCCTGCTGCTGATGTTCACATCCACAGCTTTGCTCAGGCTCTTCAATACCTCTACCCTTCCACTGCTTCACGAGTGGTAGCCTCTCCTGGCATAGGAGGAGATATGAAAGATGTGCATCTCTTTCTTTTGTACCAGTAATTCTGACATTTGGAAGTCTCTGTCCCAATATTGAACTTGATTCATCTTTCTCTGGTTTACCAGAGGGTTTAATCACCTCAAAGTTATGTTTTACAAGATAGGTGTGCTCTTTTGTCTTCTTGTGTTCTTGGAACATCACTATGAATGTGACACAAAGATGACTGCTTTGAGACTGATTCAGTGCCAGGAACATGAGCTGAACTTCTACCTCAGGTCAAAAAGTGAAAATAACTAAGTTACTTTCTTTTTAGCTTCTAGTACATTTGTGTTTGTCAGAGAAATTAATATACTTAACCCCTGTGTAGGAAAGCTTTGAGCTTCAACGACCACAAGAAAGCTTCTCCTGCATTGGCAAAGTTCTATCTATCTCTGTACACAAACAATCCCAGGACCTTGACTAACTCGTAGTCCAACTGCTAATCCTCCACTTTCCTGTCCTAACTAATAAAAACCAGGCAATCCTCATGCATGTCCAGCTATGGGCAGGATGCTTCCTTTGTGGTCTGAAAACCAGTCAATTTGCTGCCATGATATGAAAGGCGTTTGACATGGATGAAAACTCTGTTTCTGAACCATGCGTCTGGTTCAGGAAGAAGAAACAATTTTTGAGCCAGATCCCCCAGACAACCTGAAGATCAGCTCAGAAATCATTACCTTCTGAATCATGTTACAGGAAATTTTTATTTAACCTCATGTGTCTGTGGCCTCTGTATCTCCCTATTTGTATCATATGTTTTGGGGTTTTCTTTTATTCTCAGAGTAACCAAGAGACACAGAGTAAATAAAGGAGCCAGCAAAATAGACAGAAGTATCTGCTAACCTATTGACTCACCATTTCCTGAAATCAATGGGGAATTTAGAAACTAGAGATGAAAAAGCCCTATTAAGTAATCATATATATTCCACTGCCAAAGCAGGTTCAAGTATGGGACAGTATTAGCCAAGTTACTTTTCAGTTTCCAGTTGGTCTTTTAAGTAAGTTCACTGTATCTACATCAGATAGTACATTAGTATTTGCTTGCTTCTCCAGAGCCTTGTTTACTATGTTCAGCTGACAAGATGGCTGTGGATGACGCCCTTGTAAATTGATTTTGTCTCAGTGATAGCTATTAGTGGTGATTTTTACAGATAACTAACTGGCTGAGCATGAAAAGTGAAACTACTAAAAACACCCCAAAACACTGAGACAATTAAGCTGGAAATGGTTTGAGAGGAGAAAAGAATAAGACACAAACAGAACTTAATGACTGAGCAGAAGTCAAATATGATGCTATGAGGACTTGTTTATTTCACACAGTTAACCTTTGGATTAAACCAGTCAGCAACTGTATTCACAGCAAGGAAAATTGCACTAGGAAAATAACTGGCTCCAAGGTCAAGGCGTGTTCAGCTCATTAGCTTTGTCCACATTGTTCTCATTGATTTTTTTCTGTTCCTGGGGTTTGCCAACAGGATCCAGGCTTTTCTATTTGACATCATTTTATTTCACACGAATTTATAGCTGCTGAAAGGTGTTGGCTTTTCTGTCTCAGATGCTGGCTTCTCTTTATACTTAGGAGCAAGGCACCAGCTTAGTCCAATGGCAAATATAGATAGAATGTCAGAGAAACCTATGCAAAAGCTGGTGCCTTTACAGTTCAGAGGCATCTCAGGGGTGTGTGTTTCCTCTGTATTCACTCTTCAAAGGGGGATGGATAGTCCCTGAAGCCTGAAGGAAACCTTAAAGGAAACCTCCTTCCACCAGATCATAATAAGGTAAAATGAATGAGAAATTGGTACTCTTTGAAAGTCAGAGACCATTCACAAACAGAATGTCATAAGCCTGCTTAGGCTTTCTAACCATCCATAAGACAGAATGTTGAAAGCTCTGGGTGGCCTTTTAAGCTTACACGTAGAAGGCAACTGACATAAAAAAGTTCTTTGGAAAAAAAAATCCTTATGCACATGCGGTACAACACCAGGAGGGTGCTGTATAGTTGTTTTCCTGCTTATGTCAAAGTGCTTGAAAAGCACATTTGTGAAACGGCCACGTTTCTGTCAAGATCTTACTTTCAAGACCTGCGCGATTGCCATTCTTGCATTTCTTATTGGCTATGCATCAGTATAAAGCTCCTGACTTCAACAAAAAAATATCCTGAAGCCTTTCAATGCAAAGATAAGGTCAGCCTAAATCTAGAGTAGGCCTAGTTCTAGTGGACATCAAGATTAGTCTGTAGAGCATTTAGTTTTAGACCTCTTCTGAAATGAAGATTCGTGGTTTTGTGTTAAAGGGGCAAGAGGGGAAACAAAAAAAAAACATGAAAATTGTATCATCTACATCATTTCTTTGCCACTCATCCCAGTTTTCTTCTCACTCCTAGACAGATACTACTTAAACTCTTTCTCTTCCTTCTGTTTAGTTTTGTCTTCTAGCTGGAAATGGTTGACTCCTGAACATACAGCTTTGCTTAAAATATATATGCACTTATATGCACAAACCACCTACATGCATAAATACATCGTATTAACTATTGCCATAACACAGGAATAAGAAGGTATCTTGAAGGTAACTGGCTGCCATACATGATTTTCAATTTTGCACCAAAGTGAGATGCTATTGTCACTTATTTCCTTCTGAGTCTGATCCTGGGGAACAAGCATTGTATGGCATAGCCTTTTGTGTAATACACTGCTCACTTTGATGATAGCAACTTGTGGAGAATGCCACACCCCAATATAATTAGGTATTTTAGACCCTGATAAAGGATCTCCTAAGGAGTAAAGCGTCTCCAGGGTAGAATTACAGTCTGATACGCAGCTGAGTGGATTTTATTATTAAAAATACATGGTAAATTATAAGCCACATATGCTCCTGATTTCATTGATTTTAAAAATAGAAAGTGAAATCTCCCAGCTGGGGGCACAGCTGCTACTAAATGCTAGTAGAGATCATAGCCAGGAGTGTCAGTTGTAAAGGCAGCAGCCTGCAACTGAAGCAGTGGGAGAGTTTTGTTTTTCCTTAGTCTGCAGCTGGATCTTGAGGAGGGGGGAAGTCTTCCACAATGCCTGAAGGGTTAACTGCCTCTTGTTTGAGGCAGATGCAACCATGTTTAGCTGTAAGATTCTCAAATATCGGCAGTGCTTAGTCAACACTGTACTTCCAGGAGCCTGTTGTTATTGTTGCTATCTTCTTTTAAAATCATTCAAGTTTCAGCACTTAAAAGAATGCTTCATACAGACTGATAGGATGGAGCTGGGCTACAGGTTTCATGACATGAGGTGCTAGGGTAAAGACGAAGGCCACCTACTGAGGATGGTTAAGGGCAATTTTCCTGATCTACAGGGAAAAAATGAAAGGAAAAATGGAGGCAAAGACAGAAATGGAAAGTGGCTGTGTTGTGACTTTTGAGCAAGTACCAGTATCTCTCCCAAGTAATGTCCTGCTGCCTTCTAGATGGAAGGCCCTGTGGGAAGGAGGCTATCACATGTAGTCTATCAGAAGGAACAGCTGCAGAGATCAAGCATCTCCTCTTCCAGCACAGAATAGATTGCATTGAGTCATCATTGCCAATATGATGGTAGAAAAACCTATTCTGTGTTTGTTTGCACTTTATTTGGGTTGTTTAAAATGCACCTACTTGTTAAGTCTTATAAACATGAGACTCAATTTATTTCCAATGTTCTGTACAAAGTGTAAGGCTTTGTATAAATGTACTTCAAAATGCAAATGTAAACAGTCTTTCTGCCTATTCCTGTATAAAAGAGAGAAAGAACGAAACTGTGAAAAGTGGTATTAGCCTGTTGGTGAGGCTCTGTGCAGGGTCTGTGTAATGAGAGACTCCAAGGAGAACAGTTTCTACACAGCTGCTGCCTCTTGATCTTTAATGTCTGCAGTGTTCCTGACTTGTACAGCAGGGAAAATAAGTAATGCTATCTTGTTTAATCATGCTGTCTTCTACCTTGCTTAACATTTAGTAACTGGACTGGACCACCTAACTTGAAGACCTGCTTTAAAGGCAACTCTTTGACGGCAGAAATCCTGGCTAGCAAAATTTTTGAAACAAGAGCACCCTCTGATGGAAACGAGAAAGAGAGAGCAACCACAAGCAGTGACGGTATGGAGCATATTTTCCCTGAGTGTTCCTGCTAACCATTATGCAAGAATCAATTCCCTTCCTTTTCTCAAAGGAATGGTTAGTTATTCTGCCCCTTTTAATGTAAAACGGAGATTTTTTTTCTCACTGCAGGTCAAAGCTTACAAAAAATAGCTACCTTCTTCTATGGATTCAAAAACATTTCACCCACCTGAAAGACTTAATAGCATCTTGGCATCTTCTGGTCCCAGCTGTAAGCTAGCACAGGAGCTCTGGCCACTGAGGAGGCCAGAGCCCCCCTTTAGATTGATTCTGTTTAGGTTATCTATTTTTCCTGCTGCAAACTGCATCAGCATTAAATAAGCTTCTCCTGAGCTGCTGGCAGTGCTCGAGCAATAATGGTCACACAGCATAGGAGAACACAGTAATTGCTCTTCTCACACAATTAGTCTAAAGAGTTCCTTCATATGAACCAGTGTAGGAGCTCAGTGTGAGCTGTAATCAATTTGCCCCATCTTACATATTGACAGATCACCACCCCAAATGGTGAAAAGCAAAGCAGAAAGATTATGTCACACAACTAGGAGGTCTCCCAATTATTTTGCTGCCTGATTCTACAAGCAAGATGTCTCCTTACTCTCATACAGAAAATAAATGGTGGTGGACTCACTCTTTCTCGTCTTCTGTTCCATCATGTGGTTACAGGGGGCTAAGCACTGTGAGAAATGAGTTTCCCACCAGGGCCCTGATTTGTATGTTTTTATAGTATCAGAGGACTCTTGAAGGGTGCCATTGCATATGCTTGCCATTTAATCATCAGCCAATTTCATTTTCCCCTGGGCGCCCACAGGCTTATGTGGTACAAAGGATGTGCAAGCCCTATGAAACCACATCAAACAGAGGAGGTGTGCTATGTCCAGGCATGCCGGCTGCACCTACTGAATGAAACATGCTCAAGCATTTCCTGAGAAAGTCTGGTGAGTCAAATCAGGCCAGTAGCACATCCCAACTGTGTGTATCTTCTGTTTTTCTTGTGTTACTGGTCGATAAAACAATTAACACTGATTGCCTCAGCTTCAAAAATTGCATGCGTAAATCAATGCTATGTCTGTACCATAGCATACACTGGATGGTGACGTAGTATTATAGCTACGGCTGCAAAACAGCTTTTGCTCCAAGTCC
The DNA here is from genome assembly GCA_009867235.2 of Psittacus erithacus. NCBI lineage: Eukaryota > Metazoa > Chordata > Aves > Psittaciformes > Psittacidae > Psittacus > Psittacus erithacus. The sequence goes on from WYDI02041752.1 coordinate 81,590, forward strand.
AGTGTTTTCCCTTGCTCCTGAGTTTCTGAAAGGTTCTACTTTCTAGGCTGAAATTTTCCATCACTGAGCTCAGCCAATAGCTTCTGGGAGAAAGTCTGAGGAAAATCCATTCAACCATTCTGTGACAGTGGAAAACAAAACAAAACTTCTCTGGAAAATTATTAAGAAATATATTAACTTGCACAACTAGTGAGGAAAACAGAAGCAGAAAACACAGCTGTGCCTCAATTAGGAAGACTATTACAATTTTTTAGGGACATGATTCCCCCATTCACTACATTTACCCTGATGTGTTTCCCCTGATTTAGCTCTTCACTTGTACTGATTTAGGTGACAGTGGATTTAAATATTATTTTCCCACGGCATTAGAGTTATCTTGTGGCATGTGCTGTTAATGCGTATGTGTTGTTACTTAGAGGAATGTGAGTATCACCACTGCGTAAGCAACATGTACAGCTCCTACCCTTTGGCCTCTGCCATGAGGCTTAGAGCTGCCCCGCTTCGGGACACCACAGCTCTTCTGAGCAAACTATCCTGTTACAAGTGCTATTCAAACCCTGGAAATATGGAGAAGACACAATAAAAAAAATGAATTCATTCCTCTTGTGTGCAGTATATCTAACACAGAGGTCTCACACATGTAAACATAATAAAGTAAATGTTAATTGGTGTGTAGTCTTTCAATGTGACTTTCTATCCACATGCTTCTGTTATTACTAGGTAATGAGCGACACAAAAGGCAAATAGATATTCCTATAGGATAATGCTATTTTGTTCACATTTCTACTAATCTCAGTGACAGACATATATGTCCTCTTCTTTTTATCTGTATCTGACTGAGCAGAAATATTCAGATGACCCTAAACATAAGGGATGAGTTTCACACACTTTTGTTTTGGTCATGGTGCCTCTCAATTTACCCACAAAATAAGGTCGGTGAGTAGCCGTGGTGTAGTCATTTGCTGCGGTGGACGCTGTGGATCAGGTCTCCAGTGAAACTTGACAGGGTAATGCTGACGAATTGCATCAGCTGGAAGTCTGGCTTGCTGGTATATTTGGGAACTGTGGTGAGGGAGGTGACTAATGTGTTGCAGTGTTTCTCAAGCTTTGAGGCTGAACATCCTGAGGAAATTCTGATCTCAGAGCAAACCTGAAGGAAGTGCCTTGTGTACGTTGTGGGAGAGGAAGGCTAGGAGGATGGATGAGAAGGAAAGGATTTTTAGGGGATTTCTAATGCTTAAGGCTTGGCAAAACCAGGTCTTGGGACAAGCTCATATTTATAAACAGAGTTTGTTTTGCTGAGTCTAGAGAAAAACTGACTTAGAAAGAAATGAAAAAGCTCTTGTGTTAGAAGTTTTAAGATGTTTAAGAAGTTTGCACAAAAATAAAATTTAAAAAAAAAAAAAAAGGCAAAAGTTCATATTTCCACATCTCTTTTTTCTGCTTTTCATCTTCCAGTCTTTAAGCAAATGGGTCTTTTCCAAAGAAGGCATTTAGTCCTTATGTCTTAGGATGAGAAACTGCTTCATGAAATCACACTGTGGAGCTAACCCTTATTGTGGGGGTCCTGGGCCAGAGCCTTTGGTGTTGCTGAGCTCTCCTATCCTATGGATAAGCTGAACAGACAAGTGGGCTGCAGCATTTCTGGAACTCCTTCCTGCTTAATTTGGCTGCTTCAGAGTGATCAGCATGGTTAGTCCTATGTGATGGGGAGACCAGGGGGCCAAAGCAATAGCATTTGATTTGCCTAGGACAGAGAAATTTCTTGAATCAATGAAAATTAACTAGGAAAACTCATTTTACAGACCTCCATCATGCACTTCTTAAAGAACATCATCAAACTTACCTCACAAGGAGTTCAAGCCTGGAAATGTCAGGAAGTGGTGTAGGTCACAAAAACCACTCCTATGAAGGTAAGTACATAGAGGGCAAACTTCAGTGTGACCTAGCACATTAACTGCTCACAGTAACCACTATGAGTGGTTCGAAGTGCTACTGTTTGTCCTGACTTGTGTGAGCAAGACATCACTAATGCTTCAGGGGAGCGCAGGGGAAATAAACCCACTTGCACACATTGTCAACGCACAAAGGCGTCGTTATCTGGAAAGCTTTAACATGGGAGCCCTCCTGTGGTAGTTCTTCAGAAGTATGCTTTCCACCAAGATAAAGCAGTCACCAGAAATGTGTTGAAGCCCAAGACAGCTAAGCAGTCATAAAAGAAACCCGTATCTGTGTGTGGTGGGTATGAGTGTGCATGTATACACAGCTACTAAATGTTAGTGGCAAGCCAACTATGTGTTGCTTGTGTTGGGCAGATCACAAAATTTAACCTGACCAGCCCCATGAGAGCTCAGCAAATTAAGCTTAACCTTGAACATGGAAGCCATTTGCACCTGTGTGAGTCTGACATGCTGGCTGCAAGCACAGAGCCACTGCTCCTGTTTATTGGAAAGGTTTCAGGGTAAGGCATATTCTCTGGGCACTGGGAGTGCCAAGGTGAACGAGCTAGCAGTGGAAGGCTGAATGCTACACGTGGTTACCCCCACACACAAGCCTGGCCCAAAGACTTACAGAAATTATTGGAAGTCTCTAAGAGAAGCAGATAGCCTGAGTGGGCCTGAAGTCACTCCACACTGCTGGTGGTGAATTTGCAGATCAGGCTGAGAAGTTACCTGAAAACACAAACAGCAAGACCCACCAGCAGTGGTCATGCCTAACAGGTCCCTCCCACTGTGTTCAGCTGCAGTGCTGCCAAGGGATGCTCATAGAGTGACACATGGCAAGAGACTGAAGAAACAGCCAAAGCAATACCTTCTTTGGGGTTCAGAGATTGCTACCCATCCACAGAGTTCACTCAGTGCTCATTGGATTTACAGCTGGGATAATTACCCATCAAGCTGCAGAGTGATCGGACACCCTGGATTTGGAGAAGGCTGAGGTTCTTAATGACTTCTTTGCCTCAGTCTTCACTGGCAAATGCTCTGACCACA
>WYDI02041761.1:0-25119 GCA_009867235.2 Psittacus erithacus
TTTTATAAACCTCTTTTTTCCTTCAAAGTTTCCTCAGCAGCTCCTTATCCATCCAAGGAGGTCTCCTGGCCCTCCTGCTGCACTTCCTTCTAGTTGGGATGCAACACTCCTGAGCTTGTAGTAGGAGATCCTTGAATATCAACCAATAGTCTTGGGCCCCCCTGCCCTCTAGGGCTATATCCCATGGAACCTTACTAAGCCGGTTCCTGAAGACGCCAAAGTCTGCCAAGGATAAAATAGATTTGGGACAGAAAAACTGTTGGAAGGGAGGTGACGCTACTCGTGTACTTCACCAACAGCTCCAGTACATTTTTCGGGAAGTGAGATGTTGATATGTTGATAAATGACTTGTGGTCTGCTTTTAAGCAGAAAACTAATACTGAGCTTCCTTGTGAGTCCCTTAAAATAATCTTTTGCCAGCTTTCTGCTACTACTGCAGCTACAAAGAAAATCCCCAAAAGTCACATTTTGTCTCTTGTGCTTTATGTCCCCATTTGGGGAAATACAGGAAAGAACAATTTTTGGTTCACCTGGAAGGGCTTATGAAGTCAAGTAGAGCATATGTCTTCTGGTTTGGCTTTGTCTTCTAGTCAGCTCCAAGCACAAGCAGAATGAACTTGTCTGCAAAACACATGGTAGGTGTGTGTTATGTCAGCACTTCCCCTCTGAAAGGAAAATTTGGGAAGGAATCATTGATTTAAATATAAATCACTTTTGCAGAGCGGTAAATATGTGCATTTGTGGCACCTTTTGAGAAGAGCCTTTTTCATACTTTGTAGACTTATTTTTACAATGGAGAGGCTCCCTTTTTTGATCATAGTTCTAGTTTTTCAGAATTTTGGTAATTGTTGATGTTTACAATTTCACATATGCTTTTCTTCTAAGCTTTTGTTTGGAGTATACAAGTCCTTAGACCATCAATTTTTCTGAGCTGACAATATGTTCTGGTCTAGAAAGTAGCTTCAACTATATTTTTCATCAAAGTTGAAAGCCACGTGTTTCTTCTTTTGACTCCTTTTCGCAACAATCCTAGCAATACACTTTTGGTTTCCTCTACTTCTTTCCTCTTCCTTGGGTATCTCAGCATTTTCTAAAACAAGAAAAGTGCCTTTTTTTTGCAACTCGATCGTTACCTCTGAAGACTGCAAGAGAATGAAGTTTTACTATAGGTTTTTTTTGGTCTCAAAGTTACAAGCAAGCTGAATCAACGAACTTCACTTGCTCAAGTTAGAATCCTTCACTTCAATGCTTAAAGATGAGTCAAGGAGATTTTCTGACATCTCTGTCCCTGAAGATGTCTGTTTGTACATTCCCACTACTTCCTCTTTTTAGAGCCACCTGAGCAATCTTTGGACTGTTGGCATATTGGATTCAGCAGATTTTGATTTTGTTTGGCACTAGTTCTGAAGACACTCTTTAAGATAGTGCTAGCTGTAGCAGATGCTGACTCTCAAGTGGGTTTTGTGTAATTTCTCATTTGGATAAATAGCTCATTCAGCTATGTGTCTGAGACCAGGCCACCCTTGCAGTAGAAGAAACTAATTTTTTTCAATTCAGTCTTTCATACTAATAAATGAAGGAGGAAGAACATTATACTTCTGTGCCCTGTCCAAACCACAATGCCTATCACGCTTAGATGAATGTCTGTTGGTGCTGGCAGCTGACATGGCTGACCACTCAGTGCAGGAAGTGTGGTCTCCAAGGGAAAATAATCTCCTCCTAAACACTCCTGAGCAGGAGGTGACCAAGTTAGCCTTGTTTAGAATGCTAATGTGGAGGAAGCACAACTGAAGAAAATTTCGTGGCTGTACTTGTGGTCCTAAGCCACAAGGGATACATGAGTAATTCAGTCTTGGTAAGGAATTCTATTATTTTTTTTCGGTGGTGTGGGGAATTATCTGCTCAGTAGGACCCTCCTGGTTTGCGTTTTGATCCCAAATGTCTTGAATCCCAAACTAATACTATAAATGCTGGGGAATTTCTTGGTGGCTTTGTATGTCACTATATGTGTGTGAGCATGCATACTTATGTATACATTCATTTCCACAGAAATGTATCTAATCAACAAGAAATGTAGCTTATCAGCATTATCTGATATATTTCAATAAAACTTTACAAGCTCTAAAAAGAGTATTTCTGGCTGTAAGATTAGGGTCTGATTAGTTCCTTGCATCTGGCCCTGTTCATGAGAGGGTATTTATAAACTGTGTTATGCCTTCCCCCCCCCCCCCTTTTTTTTTTTTTTGCTGTCCCGTGGAAGGTTTTCATTCATTTAGTTGGAGTTCCAATGTTAACCTATTTAAGAAGTCAAGAAGATAGTTGGTGACCTTTTATGGGATGCAGTTTTCACCTTTGAGTTACTAATTTTTTCCTCTTGATGTACTGATAGGGTATTTTAGTAGTGAGTGTTCTTTCATGCCATCGTAAGATCAAATGCCTTAATTTATATCTTGATAATGGTTTTCAGTGCATGTGTTGATGATGGGTTTTCAGTGGGGATCAGAGTTAGAAGAATGGGAGGAAAAAAGCCACTAGCAAGTTTTCTGTGGCTGTGTTTGGTCTTTTGATACGGTTATCATTTGCAGCTGCCATAATTATTTTAGGATCTGTCCCTCCTTATTCTTGATCTTCCCATCTTTCATCACCAGTTTAAAGCAGTCGTGAAAAGAAAATGGTAAACCTGAGAGCGTCCCTCAGAGTATCATTGGGTTCTTCAGCAAGAGGACTGTAGGTCCCTTTTCCTAGACCCATAGGTTTCATAGACCTATGGGAGGCTTCTTCAGTTTTGGTTATAGCCAAAAAAGCAACTGTAACTTAAATAAAATTAGTTAATGTCATACTGTAGATGTATAGTATGAATACTCAAAAGAACACTTGAACTATGTGTATGCATTATTTAGGATAGGTGATTTGGACTTGATTGTTTTTCTTTTCTCCTTGCCTTTTTCTATGTAGTTTTTTTGTTTTGTTTTGTTGTTGTGTTTTTGTTTTTTTTTTTTTTTTTTTTTAATATATTTAATGTAATTGGAAATGATCTCTAATGCCAGACTTTATAAACAGATATTTTACTACTGGTAATAAGTAATGTTTAAAATCTTAATTTTCTGAGAAGCAAATGACTATCATTTAGTTGTTTAAACAAATAAGCCAGTATTTATTTATCTTTCTTCCCATAGAATTTCATATCAGAATTTTAAGGTGAAACACTTTTTGAAGGAGATGGAGTTGTCTCTTAGTGCTGATATCTGAATACTAGTTGGATATAGTTCCAATCAAAGTGTACGGACACTTTAAATTTCTGCTGAGTAGTATGCAAGATACCTCCTTTTACTCCAATCTTGAACAACCTGGAAAATTGTTAGCCTTGTAAAAATCCATATTAAGAAAAAAAAAATAAATCCCCAAACACACAATGGCAGAATACCCCAAATTGTAGTCAGTTAAATCTGTGTGTTTGAGTAACCATTTCTGTGCAGAGATGTTAGTCAGTGGGAGGCCAGTAATGGCCTACAGGCTTGCTGGACATTTATTGAGGAATACTGGTTTAAATCAATATTAGCTTCTCTGATCATCTGGTGAAAATACAGGCATTACTTAATGGAGCTTTTATTTTTAATTCAGGCTTTGCCAACAAAGCACTTCTAAATAATGTTGTTTATTGCATTCTGAATAACAAATACACAGAACACAAAAGAAAACTTGCTGAGTTTGATAATCAAATCGTCTCCTGATGTAATTTTTAAAACTCATGTGATATTACTGATTTGTATTATTTTTAACAAGAATAATATTGCTTACTAGGTGAATATTGTATCAGAGCTACAATACTATATCCAGTTTTCAGAATTTTTATTGCAATAATGCACAATAATAATGAAGTTTTATTCTGGGTGTCTGCCAAAGAATGTTAAAAAACCCCAAACAACCAACCAACAAAAAACCCCAACCGAACAAATAAACCTATTGAAAACAAAATTGTGGGAAATAATAATGAATTGAATGGCTCTTAAGGTGCTTACTCCAAATAATCAGCTCCTCTACAACAGTATCTGAGAGGAGGCATAACAGTATCTGAGAGGAGGCATGACAGTATGTGAGAGGTGACAACTCATTTCCAGCAGTGGCTTAGAATTAACTAAAATCTGATCTCATCCTGTATAAAAAAGCAAAATAGGATTTTTTTTCCATCAGCACTTAGCTCTTATTCTGTCTGCAGAAGTGTTATTTTCTTGAAGCATGGAAATTCCAAATATATTCTTACCAAAAGTTTGATGTTTTATATTCTTGTTATGAGTGAGCTCACAACTTTTTCAGAAGTGAGCATTCTTCGATTGTGCAAGCGTTGGACACAACGTAATAACTATTTTACTACTGTTTATTATTGTTTATTATTATATTATTTTGATACTGAATTGAAATGTATTCATTCTGAAATTGCTTGAAATTATTACATAAATTCATCAATAGGTCATGCATGTATCTATTGTATAGATATTGACCTCTTTAATACCTTTTAAACTTCTATTGAAGGAAATGATTACACAAAAACTATGTATGAATAACATTATATGTGAGGTGTGAATCTGGTAGAATAGAAGCATTGTGAATTGAGACTGATACTTAGGTCTTTAGTTTTGCGAATGGGTAGGGATTGTTGTGTGTTCTTCTCTCTGTGTTTTGATTTTTCTTTCTTTTTTTTCTTTTTTTTTTTCTTTTTTTCTCCCCCCGAATGTATCCTAATTTGCTTTTCTTCCTGCAGATGAAAGCCAGAAGACTCTGATGTGGTGCTTATGTTGTCTATACAGCAGTGAACCACAGAGCCCTGTGGAATTGAAGGCCAACAGCTGGATACGGGTAAGTGAAAGAATCCTTCCCAGGACTGCTTTAAATTAAATTGATTATTTAAAGGTGTTGTATCTATAGCGTAGAGACACTGTCATTTAAGAAACTGCTCCAAACACAACTTGCATACATATTGTATTGATGTATATATCACTCTAATTATAACATTAATCTGTCATATTCTATATTAAAAAGATGTGGTATTTTAAAATGGGTAGTTTTGATGGCTTTTAACCTGGTAGATGCACCATGATATTCAGATAACTTATATAATAGCTCACTATTCAGACAACTGAATAGTGAGCAGCGAGCACAAATCAGAAGGGAAGCAAGTATTATTGGAAAACCAAACCCCTTTTATTTAGGACAAAATAAATAACCTGGAGAAATGCCATAGGTTGTTTTGAAAACAACTTGCATTTGCTCTTTAATTTTATTCTTTATTGCTTTTGTTTAATCTCCTGCCTATGATTAATATAATTGTATCCAAACTTTCTTCAAAGCAGTCAGAGAGGGGAGGCTTAGTGCTTGTCTGTGGATTTATATTTAGTGACTTAAGGAATAATGAGTCCTTAACTTTAATCCTAAATTTAGGGTTTTGCATGGTACATCTGTTCATATTTTATGTATTTCCACACTGAACTAGCAAAGCACATCAGCATGTAAATAACTTGCAGCACATTGGTGCTTAGTGCTTTACATTGCTGAATAGCAGTTTGGGGATTGTTGATTTTACATCCTTGCACTCTCTGTGGGTCCATGTCAAAATAGGCTTATAAATATTAATGGACTTGCTAATATTTGGGGCTTTTATTTGTATCTTGTAGTCCTTACAACACCTCGAAATATAGCAGCCTGATTATTATTTATGTGCTTGTCTGCTGAAGCTGAAAATACTTGTAGGCTTCTTTAAGTAGTTAATTTCTTACTTAATAGTTGGGGCTACTGCTTTTGGTAGCACTGCCACCTGAAAGGGTCTTAGTTTGGGACTAATGTGTAAGTGACTACAGTTTGAGTCAAGCCTCACTGTAGTCCTGCAGAATTTTTTCTACCTACTCTGTGTTTTTTTAACCAATCTTAGTAGTCATTGTGACTTGATGGGTCAAAAGTTAACCTAAAAGTTATAGGGAAGAGAGCATGGAGGAGTTCAAAGCACAAACGTGTTCTACTAGCTATTTTTATCATTCAGCACTTCCCTAGTTGCCTAATGCGAGTATAGCTCAATATGACATGAAATGCAATACTTTGTATTTTAATTGGAGGGAAAGAAAGAACTCTTGGAAAACTTAAAAAAAAAAAAAAAAAGAAGGATAGGTAAGGGAGAATGAAAAATGCACAGCACCAGGCTACAAAAGTTGAGATTAAAAGAAGGGGTATTATTAAATTGTTTTTATAATCATTAGAATTTATTCTCGGATTCTTACTGTCCAGTGTGCATCATCGCAAAACTTTTTGAAAAAAATGGGGTTACATCCTTTTTTTACAATCAGCATTGTAATTTAATGATATTATAAGGATTATCATGCTTGTTTGCACAGAAAAGCTAAGTTAAATATTTAGCTACTCTTGAAGGTTTTCTTTTGCAATGTGTAGTAATGACTTATATCTGAAAATCCCCAAAACATCCAGTAAATCTGTTGACCCATCCAGGACACGCTTAATGTTGTTTCTTCCTGTACTGCTTCATTTTCCTTGTGAAGACAGGCTGAGAAAGGTGAGGCTGTTCAGCCTGGAGAAGAGAAGGCTGTGTGGAGACCTCATAGCAGCATTCCAGCATCTGAAAGGGGCCAACAAGGATGTGGGGAGGGACAACCCATCAGGAACTGTAGTGACAGAATAAGGGGCAATAGGTTTAAACTGAAACAAGGGAAATTCATGTTAGATATAAGGAAGAAGTTCTTTAGTGTGAGGGTGGTGAGACACTGGCAGTGGTTGCCCAAGGAAGTTGTGAATGCTCCATTCCTGGTGGTGTTCAGGGCCAGGTTGGACAGAGCCTTGGGTGACATGGTCTAGTATGAGGCATCCCTCCCCATGGCAGGGGGGTTGAAACTAGATGATCTTGGGACTCTTCCCAACCCCAACTATTCTATGATTCTATGCTATGTGTCTCCAAAGAATGTCACAGAAAGAGATCAAGATGCATTTGCTATCAGAGTCTTAATTTGGGGTTTGTGTCAGCTGGTTTATATTGATTGGATGACCAGCTTCTGCAGTGGTCTGATCTCACCTCAGCCTTGTTTGTAGCAACGGGAGCTCTTTACAGCAGAGATATTCACTCCCTGGTGGAGAAGATGCCAAGTACATTGTAGTACACTATGGAAGAAATGTCTGAAAGTCTAAAATATATAGATAAAATAAATTCTTGGGGGATGAGAGGAAGGCAGTTTTGTGGCTACATGATGGAAAGAATATTGAAATCCAGAAATTTATTCTAAATAAGCTCTGAAATCTGAATGCTACTTAAAAGGTTTTTACTGTTGTGGAAAACTTGCCTTTACTTGTAAAGAAACGATAGATAGTCTAAGGCACTTAAGCTCTTCCCACAGGGTATGGGTGGAAAGCCATCCATGACCACACAGAATAGGGCTCTGTTTTGGGTCCATATCCACTGATGCATGTGAAAAGGGGTTTATGTATGTGATGCACTGAGCCGTGGGAAAGGGGTTTATATACAAGAACTGCTGTTCAGCTTCTGTGGGAGTGACCACCACAGTGGCCTTGTCATTTGAGTCTGCAGGTGAGAGTTAATTTTATCTTCTCACTTAATGCTTCAGCGTACACTGATGAAGAATACTCTATTTTTTAAAAAGGTAAAGATCAAGGTTTCGAATTGTGGTCTACAGCCCTTGCCTTCCCATCTTAGAGTTCTCAGTTTTCTGCTGGGCGAAGCAATGTTGGAAAGGTGGTGGACACCACTTGTTTCCAAATGTATGCAGTGGAAAGCAGAGACTATATTATTATTTCCTTTGGAAACTGTCAGCACTCAGTGAACAAAATTCACCACTTGAGAGTACCTCTTTGGTAATGAAAACGTGTTTTAAGGTAAAGGATTTCCATTTTGCCAAATTTAGCCATTGCAGAAAACTGCAACATTTACTTGCTGGAGTTTCTCTGCTTTTTAGGGAACTAGCAGGTTCCAGAACTTCAGTGTCACCTTGTTATTTTATGAACAGCAAACATGGAAACGTGTTTGAATAGTTTAATATAGTGTGTATTTAGTAAAATGCCTGATTGTACAGCAGTGCTCAAATGTTTCTTGTAAAAAGGGGTTTGTGTTTTGGCTTGGCTTTGTGTGTGTGTTTTGTTGTTGTTTTGTTTTGGCTGTGGTATTCTTTTTTTTTTTTAAATTTGAGTTCTAAATCTGAAAACATAACATCAAATCCTTCTGTCTTCAGTATTGTTACACTTGCTTCTTGAAGGGGACGCCTTAGAGCGTCTGAATGGGAATCTTGTTTTCCAGAAGAATGGAAGGCATATATCTGTCTTCCACATGCCAGCTTTTTGATTTACCTTGAAGTTGTATTTATTTAGACTAAATTTGATGGAATTCTGTCTATTGTGTTAAATGGCGTTGAAGTGTTTTCCAGTGGATTGCTCAAAAAAGCCAGATCAAGAAATTTATTACCAATTAAGCACAGGATGTTTGAGATTTTTAGTGATGTTCTCCGGATGACCTGGGTTTTTTATGATCATCTTGACTTTTTAATTAAACTACAACTTTAATTGAGTTGATTCAGTTAATGAAGCACTGACCTTTCACCCCTACTTCTGAATCTGTGCCAGAATTTTCAGCAAAATGGGTTTTTGCAACCTTTGCTTTCTGTGTAGCAGTATATCTTGGGCTGTGATGAATTAGCATTAAAGGGATGGTCACACAGTAATGGTTCAAAATGGAAACATTTGTGGTTTACTTTTTGGGACAGATGCACCTGCTTAGTTACAGGTCAAAATGCTTAGTTACGTCTCACTGTACACTTACATTTGTGTTTGGTTTTCCTTTCCTGTTTAGATGTCAAGAGATTTTTTTGCTTTTATCTTGGGTCATCCAGCTGTCTAATCAGGTGTTTGTTGAATATTGAATGACAATGTTTGTCATTCTTAATAGTTTAACTCATTGACCTGCATCTTGATTAGGCAACAGTATTCATGAACAGAACAAAACCAACGCTGTTATAAAAGCAGGAGTTCAGCAAAATTGAATTTCTTAAAATTTTAGGATTTAAGCAGATTTGCTGTTTTGTCAGGGAAAAGTTGTTCATTGATTTACTGGAACTTTGCAAATTATTTAGTTACTTCTGAATATTACAAGTGCGAAGGTAGAAAGTAGACATTGATGGAACTGCAGGGAAGTTGTGGAGAACAGCTGATGGAAAAAAAATGGAAAGAAGTCAAAGTCTGGGAGTGTGATATATAGGTGTGCATGTTTTAATGTGTTTTGTCTTTGTTTGAAATGAGTTACCAAAGCATTTTCAATATTTCTATCACAATGAGCATAGTAAAGCATCAGTAGGGCATGAAGGAAATGAGATAGACTAGGTTATCTTTGAGAAATAGAGGAATTGTCCTCATATCTCTATAAATTACGCAAAATAGCTTTTATGTGAAATAGAAGATGAAAAAGGGGAGTAGAATCATAGAATAGGTTTTTTGTCATTGTAGAATCGGGGAATAGTTTGGGATGGAAGGGACCTTTAAAGGTCGTCTTGTGCAACTCGCCCTGCAGTGAGCAGGGACATCTTCAACTAGCTCATGTTTCTCAGAGCCGCATCCAACCTGACCTTAAATGTTTCCAGGGATGGTGCATCTACCACATCTCTGGGCAATCTGTGCCAGTGTTTCATGACGGTCATTGTAAAAAAATGCTTCCTTATATGTAATCTGGATCAGTGCTTTTTGAGTTTAAGACCATTACCCCCTATCTTATCACAACCGGCCTATTAAAAAGTTTTTCATCTTTCTTATAAGCCCCCTTTAAATAGTGAAAGTCTGCAATAAGGTCTTACGACCTTAGAATTAGAAAATTGTATTTTCCGTCTGTGTCTGTTTTATGAGAAGATTTTTTTTTTTTTTTTTGCAGGATGTATGATTTATGTTAAAATACAGTATGCCAAGTATGTGAGGAAGAGTTCGGAACAGGACACAGTTGTTTCCAGTATATAGCAATGACAACTTTGTCGCTTATTATGATAGCTATTTACTAACTTATTAACAGTGGTGTATATTCTTAAATACCAGTAGATGGCATTCTTTCTATTACGTACAGGTACACGTATGTTTGTTTTATATTAATAGGTACACGACTTTCCACTTCACAGCATTCTAATACATCATCTTCTAAGGGAAGGTGAATGTTTTCTCTTAATAGTAGTCTCCAGATTAGAAGCCAGCTTCATTGCTGCCCAGATTGTGTGGCATTGTTTTGAGTCTTAGCTGTCTAATGATGCCTGCAGTAGTGAGAGTTCTGTGTCAAGATTCCTGTCCTGAAATTTCAGGCAACAATTCGCGATACTCACTAATAGGAAAACTAATTTACTGATCTTCTTTCCTGTATGCACAGTGCATGCAGTTGGACTGGTTTTTGTCTTGCCCATAAGTATTCCAGAGATGTAGAAGAATCCTACAACATTTGTTATGGTACCTAATTCTTCATATTTGTGGGGAATTTTTTAGTATTTAGGGGCTTCATATCTGAGGATCTGTTTGTTACATACGGCACACAAACAGTTTAGAAAACATCCTTGGTTCTGAAGTGGCTACAATGAATGGTTTGTGGTACAGTCAGAAACAAAAACCAAAAAATAGATAACCACTCCTTTCTTCCAGCTGCATCCTTCCATCATGTTGTAAAATTACAAATGGTATTCTGCACAGCACATTTTTTTCTTTTTTATTTCCCCTCTTCTATTCTGTAACCCTATATATATATCTATATCTATCTATCTATCTATCTATCTATATATATATATATTTGGTTACCCACCTATGTATGGTCAAGTCATCTATGTTAAAATGTCTTCAGTATCTCTGTTGTCATATTACTTGGTTTGCTGCTCCCATGTTGTAATTTATTCTGTCACATTTTTCCTTGCTGCTGGTTTCAGAAGTTTATTTCGTATAGGCATGAGACTCTTCCCCACACTGTCGAGTACAACAGAGCAACCATTCTTTTGCTTCTGGTACCTTGTTAAGAGTCAGCTTTCTGCAATGCATTAGCAGGGACTCGAGCGAGCATAGGTAAGTTGTGAAAACTGATACCACTAAACGCCAGTAGATGTCAACCTCTGCATGAACTGGTTGCCCGCGGGTACCCCACACGGACGTGGGACACGCAAAAACAGGCGTTCTCGCACACCAGTTTTTAGAGCCAGATAACTTCGATGTTGTTAGGGATTAAACTAATAGGAATAACGTTGCGGCCTTTCCCTGATTCCATCTGGATGTGTTTTGTTAGAAGGGCAGTATTATGAGGTACTCTAATTTGTCATGAGGATGACAGTTAAAGACGAGTACTTCCTCTAAGGAAAGACCAAGTTGAACTTCTGCAGCCAAATTAATGGGTATAAAATAACGCTGTTATAGGATAGGCATGAACAGGACATTCACTGGAGTTGGTAACAGGAAACAAAAACTGCGACTTAGCTGTTGTACATTATACTTTCACTTAAGCTGTTCTATGTTACAAATATTTTCCATTCTTAGAGCTAAGAGCAATTATTAAAGAAATATGCCTCATAAAAAGTGGAAACAAAGAAAAATAGCCTACCAAATATCCTGTGATTATTCATTGCCTGTTCTGGAGGCTTTTGTGAACACGCAAGAGATTATGGATAATTACAGGCTAGTGATTGCTTTTATAATACTGCTTTGTGTTCGGAGAGTTTATATTATTCTTATATTTCATGATTAGTCAGAGCATTGAAGCACCTGTAACTTAATGTAATTTTAAACGTATTATTGTTGTGCAATGCAATTATTGATGTTCTCCTCTTTCATGGAAATTTTAATCCAGTTTTAAATACCATGTAAATTCATATCCTGTAGACAGGATGGGAAATGCAGATTTTTGATGGTATTTGTAGGTCGACAAGCCATCACAGTAGCATCAAAGGAACCCAGATGTTTTATTTGACTTGTAAGTCAAGGAATAATGGGGAAGCATACTAGTTTCTGAGCAGGAAAAGCTGATTTAAAAATGTTTCCCAGATATAAGGGGAAAACATAAAAGATTCTGCTTCTCGGTTTTATGTTCAAAATTCTATTTATACAGGGCTGTGGGGTTTTTTGTGTGTGTGTGGCCAAATATAAGGGGGTTTTGTTTAAAACTTAACCTGTCTGTTTAATAATGAAGTTGGCTGAAGAACAGCAAACATACCTGAGTGAATGTAATTGTCACAACAGTTAAACCAGTGGTTTTCCCTTTTTTTATTTAAGCAATAAAGGATAAGCAGTGCTTGTGCTACCCTAGCTTCTGGATAGTTCTCAGTCCGCCATATTGTACAAGGAACATGTAATAATGGCAGTAACTATAAAATCATGTTTTGCTCATCTAGTCCACCTCTGTTAATACATGGTGCATTTGCACACAATCTCAAGCCTAGATCTCAGGAGCAGAATGAAGCAGGTATCTGAAAAGCACTTTATTCTGCAGTGGTTTTTCAGTTACATATATTAGCAAAAATTAAAAAACTATTCCAGCTGTAGATAGAACAGATTAAATGCCAATGCACCACCCTTTGTATTGCTGAAAGTACATATAGAAAACTCAGATGTGCCATTTTGTGATGGTGATGGTATTAAAACCTAGAGAAGTCAGAAAGCAGCTTTCCTGTTTGTAATTATCTGAGATAAATTAATTGGTATGTTAAAACAATTTTCAGTTAATTCAGCCAGTGGAAGCTGGGTGTATGGTTATTTCAGATACATATGCAAAAGCTATACACACATGTATTATGTAAAATGAAACATAAAAATGAGATGTTTAGAGAATGCATAAGGAAAATTAAAAAAGTAAATTCTATAAAATTATTTGTAAATAAGACAAAACCACCCAGTCTTACAAACTTAAGGGCTTACTCACAGGTGAGAGTTCACAGTGTGCTCAGGATTTCAAACAAGTGGTGAGGTACATGTTAGCAGGTGTAGACCTGACTTCTGATGCCTTGTATTTGTTAAGCAGCAATTTGACACTTGAACTTTCGTCAAAAGCAGCAAAAGACAGTGTCAGTCAGTACTAAAGCATGGGGAGATGGAGTGCTCATTTGCTAGAGATAGTTGGCAAATCAAATCTGATGGGGGTAAGGGGAAGTTGAGCTGAAGGGGCATGCAGATCTAAAATTACCTGGTGGAGCTTTGTAACTGTTGCCAGAAGCTGGGCAGGGCAGTGGACCACTGAAAGATTTCTAAGTTAAATATATAGAAAGAGGACGTCTGGCGCACAAGGAGAGATATTTCAGATTGTTGTCAGATACTAGGCTTGCTGTGACATCAGTGTTCCTCTTCGAAAAACAGAGCAAACGTTTTCAAGTTCAGCCCTCTCCATAGGGAAAACTGCTTTTGTTTACTGTCATTTGGGTTGGGTTCAGTGGTCAGTTTGTGTCACTAGGGTTCAGCAACATGTTTTTACAAATGAGCAAGTTCTGTGAATCTGGAAGAAAATAATAATATCCAAACCGAACAATAATATGGTCAGAAGCCCCAGGCCACTCTAAAAGCAGAACTTCTGAGTTAAATGCAACAAACAAAAATGCCTTTGCACAAATGTAGCATATCTGTGGAGAAATGTAGAGCAAGAGAGATTGTATTAAAAGGAAAAGTACCATGTATGTGGATGGACTGTATAAAAAGTTTTCAGGATGCAGTTTTTATGCACTTAATCAAGCTGCCTGAACCATTGTTAGAAGCATACCGTTGTGCAGAACTGTTTAATGGGCATTCTGTGTGTAGTTTGTGCAAAGTGTTTGAGGAACAGAAGGGGTTAATTTAAGAAAAACATCCTCAATTATTGTGACCATCTCTGCAGAAAATCAGAGATGGTATCACTGCAGTCATGTCAGTTGAAATAGGAAAATGCTACTGTTTGTGTCATGGCCCTAACAAAAGCAAGAGTAAGAGCTCCTATTCTTTCACCCGGCTCAGTTCATGAAGTGAAATGTTTGGGTTTCTTTTCTTATTTGATCTAAATCAAGCTATAGTTGAAATGCTAATAAACCAGATGCATCCACTAAGGAAAAAAGTCTAAAGATAGCTTTAGTAATCAGAGACTTTTCACCTTTAAATGTAGCATTTACAAAAGTAAATTCAGACCTTGGACAGAATTGCTGTTTACTGGGAAATCTAATAAGCATTTGGAAGACTTTGGCGAGGCAAAACTTAGGTGTAGATCAACTGTTATAATTTGTTTGAGATCTGAGACTATTCAAGACAGGCTAATTGACAAGACTTCTTAGTGGCATCTTGTGAGCTTGATTATTGTGGCCATTACAGGACAGAGGAGGTTTCTATAGATAAATGGACACAGGCACAGCTGGTGTGAGGAAGTGTCAAGGGTAGGCTTCTCTGCTGGGGAAGGAGAGCCAGGGTCCACAGGCTGCAAGAAGGCAAATGCGGGTCTGGATTTACACAGAAACAGCACAGCTACTCAAGAGCAGAGCAAATCCAGTGACAATCACCAAGGTAGCCATGAGTCGTGATCGGCAGAACAGCTCACAGTGATGAAGCAGGTCCAAAGTTAAGCTGGAAAGTCTGGGTCAGGTTCCAGAGCAGTGAGGTGAATGACCGGACACAGGCATGGCTGCAACAGCTCAGGCAACGACCAAGAGCCTTGTTTGCTTGTGCTTGAATACAGTTCTCAAGTGAAGCCAGAAGGACCCAGCGTCTTACTGCTCCTGCTCACACAGCACTGTGTGGCAACTGGCCTCGAACACAGGCAGCCAAACCCCTAGGAAGGAAGGATAAGGAAGACACAACTAGATGTCTGCACTGTTTGTACAAGTTTTCCTACGGCTTTTGCATCTGGCTGTTGTCAGAGGCAGGATACTAGCTACTTGGGAAACTATTTTTATGGTGTTTCTGTTCCCGTATAATTGAACTTGTTTTGTTTCAAACATACTATGTGTAGTAATTGTTAGAGGCATCATTAGGGAATGTAATTCAAAAGTACAAGAATGTAATTTAAGAATACTAGTTTGGAGGGTCAAAACATAGTTCTGATTACTGCTGTCAGTTTGTGAGGGCAAAGGGAAGGGATTGCAGTGCTCTTATGGTTTCTTTAAGACTTGTCATGGTGGTTTCTTTAGGACACTAGAAAAAGCATATTAAAAGGGAAAAGTTCAGTCACAGGTTTAAGGATTCTTAGTTTTGATGGAGATTTTTTAGACTGGTCTCAAATGAACATGGCATAATAAAAATAAATCTGTTGAGGCTTATTTCAGAAGTTGAAATGCAGGCCAAGTCAAGTGAGAATCCACTAAAGCCAGGTAGGCAGAGTTACTTACTTTTCAGAAAAAAAGTACTTTTGATTATTGCTGTATTTCCCAGAGAAAACCTCCCTATGAGATACTTTATTTATTAAAGTTTATTTCCCTATTCACTTGTTTTTAGTAGCCATAGCATATTATGTATAGCACTTGAATTACTCTTCTATATAGTATATTAGCAGTATTTTTTTTTTTTTGGTTTGTTTTCTGATTGAGATTTCTTTCATTCTTACTTCTGCCTTTCTACCTTGGATTACTTTTGAGTAATACAATGCGAGGTTTCTGCAGATGTGAATTAGAAGACTTAGAAAGAAATACAATGTCTAAAACTGCATAATAAGTCCTAGGGAGGCTTAGGTTTCAGCTAATCTAATTTTCCTGTATCTTTCAGTTGCTGCTTGTATCTGAGAGGTAACTAGACAATTTGTGTACTGTGAGAACAGCTCTATAGGAGGCAATGGAAAGGACTTTTAGTGGGGAAGTGGGACAGATTTTTATGCGTGAATTTTTGTGCCCAGGTGTCACAGTGTATTTCTCCCAGATGGCCAAAGCAAAGTTTGTTGATGTAATGTTTGAAACAAAGATGTGTGTATTTGCTAGAAATCGAGA
The DNA here is from genome assembly GCA_009867235.2 of Psittacus erithacus. NCBI lineage: Eukaryota > Metazoa > Chordata > Aves > Psittaciformes > Psittacidae > Psittacus > Psittacus erithacus. The sequence goes on from WYDI02041761.1 coordinate 15,927, forward strand.
ATAAACTGATGCTGGGATTTTGTGATCCCATCTGGCTGGGTTCTGGATATATAAGCTTGCGGGAACCAGAAGTATTCCGGTAGACAAAACGAGCATCTTGTGGTGTGGAAAGTGTGTGACAGTGTGTCCTAGTTTCACCTGTAACAGTTCCTCTTTTTTCTCATTCCGAGTAGCTGGTGTAGTGCTGTGTTTTGGTTTTATTCTGAGAACAGTCCTGATAACATACGGATGTTTTAGCTGCTGCTAAGTAATGCTTATTCCGATCAAGGACTTTTCAGTCTTTCATGCTCTGCCAGTAAGGAAGGGCACAAGAAGCTGGGAGGGAGCAGAGACAGGACACCTGACCCAAACTAGCCAAAGAGGTATTCCATACCACAGCACGTCATGCCCAGTATATAAACTGGGAGGAGTCACCCAGAAGAGCTAGATTGCTGCTTGTGTAGGGCTGGGTATCATTTGGCAGGGGGTGAGCATGATGTATTGTGCATCACTTGTGTTCATTGGGGTTTTTTCCCTTCCATTTTTAGTTTTATATTCTCTTTCCTTGTTATTTCTCTTATTATTATCATTATTAGTAGTAGTAGTGGTTTTGTATTATACTTTAGTTATTGGACTCAACCTGTGGGGTTTACATTCTATCTATTGTCCTTCCCGTCCTGCCTGAAGTTGGGGGGAAGGGAGAGGAGGAAGGAGAGGAGTGGGCAAGTGGCTGCATGGTGCTGAGATACTGGCTGGGCTTAAACCATGACACAGTGAAGTGCTTTATATGCTCTCCAGACACTTTTTAAATCCCTCAAATGTGAAGCCGCAGAGGACATTCTGTAAGCATTTGCTATGTGGCATAATTGGTAAGGGACTCTAGATTATTTTGATTTGATCTGCTACAGTGAATAAGAGAGAGGTTAACTATTATATTTTGCAGTGGAGCATTTTTTTCTGTCACAGAGACAGAATTTCAAAGTCTAATCTCAGGCTATGAACACTCTCTTTCTGTAAGTACCAGTGCCTCATAGTAGATCATCTGACCTATCAGATCAGATGTTTGGCTTTCCTTAGCACCTGTGGTGAAAGTCTTCCTCCTATCAGTGGGTATCTCAGATTTATTTTCTACTGTGAAGACAACTTGCTACACTGAAGTGCTTCAGCAGCTCAGATTCACATACTTGTCATGCATTTTGATCATCGTTCCTCAGGTAAACAATAAAAAAATACATTCTCTTTTGGTACACTTGGTTGAAGCAATAGTCACCCTTTAGGACTGACTTGGTCTCTAGCATAGTTCTTTTCTTACTACTTTTCCACTAGGAAGAACCTATCTCTGACCAACTAGTCTGGCCTACTGTCAGACTACAGTTTCACCTGAAAGAGTCAAATGTGCTTACTTCTTATGCAAGACTTCCAAGTAGGGTCCATTATGCTTCAAATGTACAATTTTTTCCCAATTCACTCAGCTTTTCTGCATCCAGGAATATACTCTCTCCTGTGATGATGAGTCCTGTAACATCTGTTAAGGGAGTCAGTTTCACTTTTTGCCTCTTCAGTTTGGATGATTGTTACAGTGAACTCATTTTGGAGAGGAAGAGAATTTCGCTGCCGATGAACATTTTTGTTCTCCTATCAAGAGAAGTTTGCGCATTAACATTTGTGAGCTCAAGCCTGTCTGCTGATCATCCTAACCAGATGACAGGGGTAACATTTTAAATATTTTGCATAAGTAAAAAGAATGGCAAAAAACATGATCTTCTCTGAGCTGGTGATCAAAACTACTTGTCTGACATTTCTCCTTGATTTTATGAAGGTATTTTTATAATACAAGGTTGTAAGATGAAGACCCAGGATTTGTGTTTCTTGAGGTGAACCATTTTGGCACAGTAATGAACATGAGATCCTTTTGCCCCAAACCTTTCCCTATCTTGTTTTATTACTGTTTCCATCCTCATCTGTTGGTAACAGACTGATACACCTTCTCCTCTATGCCTGTCTTTTTTCCCCCAGGATCAGTGGTTGGTTTTGCATATCTTAATTTTAGCCAGCTGTAGTTTTTGTCTGTGTATGTGGCTCAGATTCACTTGGATGTTTTCTTCTCCAAAACTTGTGTTTACTATTTCTTCATGTTTACATTTTTTTAAAAAAGAAATACTTCTGTTGTTCTCTCCACTTGTTTTATTTCAGTTACTGAAATAAACATTGCATAATGCTTATATAAAGAAAATGATGCTGAGTTCTGTTAGGATGTGTTGCAGGAGTGTAGTAGTATTCAGGTGATCCAGGTATGCTCCACCAACAGTTGGGCCTCGTTCCGCTATGTGTGAGATATTACTTGAAGTTCTGTTCATACAAAAATGATACGTCATCTTGGATGCTCCCTGCAGCAATTCCATCCTTGGCAGAATCTAAGACACCTGTAAGATCCTCTGATAAACTGAAGTTTTCCACAGTATGAATTTGCATTCAGGTTAAGTACTCAAAAGTGAGAAGTTTTGTCTTCCCAAACCTGCAAAGCTGTTGTCTGTTGAACATTTACTAACTTTCTTACCAACTTATTTCTTGTAGGAATTGAATATACAAGGGTGGATACTATCCTTTTAAGGTCACACACCTACCACAGGTTAGGGCAGGGTATTATATGATTTTTTTCTGCAAAACATTCCATTTTTGTTGAATGCCCTTTTGATGGAGTAGAAATCTGCATTCCAGTACATCTCCAAGAACTGCAACTGCACTGTATTCTGTATTTTTAGAAGAAAGAGAATTAGATTAACAAAGAGCATGACCATCATAAAAAAAACCAAAAAAACCAAACCCCCCCCCCAAAAAAAAACCCTCCAAAAAAACCTCAACCATTTTTCAGCTTTTTAATATTGCTGCTTATAAGCAACACATAGTAAAAACTATATAAATAATACAAATTAGATCATTGTGATTTAGGGAGACAGTGTTACATGTCTTCATTCTCTCTGACATTACTAGCTTTAATGCAGATGCATTAAGTTATACATGGAGATGTAGGTTGTACATGGAATTTTGATAGTCTCTTTTTAGGTGAAGAGTGTTGGATTTGATTTCATGGTGAATATACTTGTCATCTTTTAATAAAACTTGGCTACCTACTATTTTTATTTCTATGCACACTTCGTCAGTTAAAAACACCTCAGAAAAGAGGAAAAGAACACCGTATGTTAAGAATAATACAAATATAATGTAGAAAAGCTTTTTTTTTTTTTTTTAAGTATTCTTCTATTCTTCTGTCTCTAAGAAAGAAAGTCTACAAGCTCACATTTTTGTAGGAGATGGGCATCTAAGCTACATGAAGAAGGTATTTAGTGCCCAAATTATAGTGAACCTCAAGATCTGGTCTTTAGTCTGCTTTATTAAGTTAGGAAGAGCCTGAATAATTTGTTATTTCACAGAGGCAAATGGGCCCCAAGACCATTTGATGCAGAAAAATATTAAAATAATGTTGTATTTGAAATAAATGATGCCTCTATGAGATAAGAATATTATATTAATGACATATATGGGTAATCCATCTATTAAGCAGCTTATGAATTGCTAGAGGTTATACTGAGAAGCATGTTTTTTACTTCTTATCTAGACAGTTTTGAAAGAGTGATTAAGAGCAGAAATGAGATTTCAGTTAAAATTATGAACACATTTCATCTGCTATTTATTATTGGGAAAGTTAGCTGAGAAAGAATCTGTGCTATAGAGTATAGGTTTTAGCATGGTTATATTACAAATACGGCATTCAAAACTTTTTTGTTTTTTCCCCTTCTAAGGAGAGAGTACTAGTTTTAGTAGTATTCAGACTAAAATGAATAGCTGGTTGCTTTAGACTATTTCTTATCTTTGTGATAGTATCACTATAATGTTTTGTCATAGTTAAAATAGAAAATAATCAGAAGGCAATGCCCGTTTCAGAGAGATGGAGAAGCATGGGGGGGGGATCTGGTTTTCCCTACCAGCTGTGGGAAGCGAGTGGTCTGTTTTCCAGGGGGCGTGCATCCAAGAGAGAAACAGAAAATGTTAAGTCTCCTGAAATACAATTTATCTCAAAGTTACTTAACCACTTTCTGAGACTCACTCTTGTGGTTTTAGGGATCTTACGGCTTTTTTGTTATGTTTGAGAAAGTGGAGTTATCATTTCTCCTCTAACCTGTGCAAATAATCATCAGGAACTTTGATGACTGCAAAGACCATAGTGTATTCCTTCAGACGAAAGACATCTGATGGTGATTAAAGTATGTACCTTGTTTATACTGTTCGTATTAACTTTTTGTGCATTTTCCTCTGGTCCTTCAGGAGTCTGTGGCACTTTTCCTCAGCCACTATATGTGGAATTTATCTTTGCCTCTAATCAAAGGTTTATATCAAAGGGGTTCTAAAGACATTTCCTCAGGAAGTGGTCTGGAGTTGGTGGAGACAAATGGGCTTTTACCCAGTCCTTGATTTTTTTTCATTCAGCCTTGCTTTTGGTACAGCCTTCTTCCCTCCTTTGCTAGGCAGTGGTACGCTGGTTAGTGTAACACTTCATATTTATAGCTAGCAGACAATATGTGGTTTCCACAGGAGCATCTGTGCAGCCAGCTCCTGGTAAAATTGTTGAAATGGTGCAGACCGCCTCATAAATTTGTTTGGGAAGAGTGCAATAACAGCTATGTGTAGTGCTTCCAACAACAGCATTTTACTGCTTAGTTTTGTGTGGTAGAGCATCAAACATTCAGGAGAACGCATGGAATATGTTTTTAACTTTTTTTATTACTTATTGCAGAGATCAGAATTTGAAATTAAATTTTCTGCTAACAGAACTGCTACTTATTTTGATGTTTATGGCTTTTTATTGCTTTTTAAAGTTACTTTTACTATGAAATATTAAATGTTCTTAAAGAGAAAGGCAGAAGTTACGCATTTAAATCATAGGTTCATTGGAAATGTTCATGTGTGTAATCACTTAATGAAGTGACAGATGGGATTGTAATATTTTAGTGCTCTCTAGATACATGTCTAATCCGCAGTTCATGTAGTTTTTATACTTTAAAGATCTAAAGCAGTGACTTATCTCATAAAGATGTGGAGTGAAAGGGTGGTGTGTCAGGCTGTATCTTTTGGTAAGGAGGTTAAAGTGGATGTTTCAGCAGTAGATCTGCTTTCACCATGGCATTGGCTATACTATAAGACAAAATGCTTTCCTAAACTTAAAAGAGAAGTATTTAAAGTATCCAGTTTTTGAGCCATTTGTGCACATTAAAAATAACTTGCTATTCATGTTCAATGGTTTTCTTGTTGGACAACGTAAGGGGACTTGCCGCAACAGATGTAACAGATTATAAGACTGCAAGTATAATAATTACAGCATGGAGCAGACTTTGCTGGCAGATACAAGAACATAGCACTCTCTTTAATCATAGTGCTTCCCATAGCGTGGGTGGCCACAGGCTGCAGACATTTCAGTCAATCCCTACTCTGTGCAGCAATGGTTGTAAACCAGAGCTGAAGTAAACAGCAATCCACAGACTTTTACAGGGTTTTAATTTTGAGAAAGTATAGCTTCCTTTTGCCCCTCCTTTTGGCTGCTGTAACCATACTGATCATGCTTCCTACCAAAGCAGTTCTGCTTTCTGCATGAAGTAAATAGTGTATAATGTAATATATATAGACTCTGAAAAAACTTGTTTGCTTTTGTTAGTTTTGGGTTGGTGGTGTGGTTTTTTGTTTGGTTTTGAAGATGTAAATACATGTTACTTTAAAATCGGACTTTTTTGTTGAATTTTGGCAATAAGAAATAACCTCTGCTCTTATATTAAATGCTGTATAATGTTTAATCCCTTTTTAAAAGCCTTTCATCTTTGTCGTTTTCATTTTCCCACCTTCTTCTTTCAGTGCTTAGTGTGTGTTTTACTGTTACTGTAAAAAGTTTTACTGTTGCTGTAGCCATTGGCACAGCACTTTTCCTCCAGCCAAAATGAAGACGAACTTGTTGGCTTTGGGGTTTTTTGGGGAGGGTGTTTGTTTGGCTTTTTGGTTTGTTTTGGGGTTTTTTGGGATGTATGTGTGGGTCTTTTTCGTGGTGTTGGTTTTGTGTTTTGTTGTTGTTTTTTTCTTTAACCTGGTAGCCAGTTAACTGCTTTGGAAGCTGATTTCACCTCCTTAATGTTTTACATAATATTCATCTGGGATATTGAGTTTCATGAAATAGATTTATATGGCTAAACTCAGTGTCATGCAGATACTTACACAGCAATTTACAGGCCTTTTTGGAATATGTAAATCAGATGCAGTTGAAGACAGTTACTGTAATTCTGTTATATAAGTATATGGACATGACAGGATACATTCCAATAGATGAGCTTTTACATTATATTTAGGCATATGTGGAATTAAGATGTAAATGAGCATGAAAGAAACAACTTTCAGTTGGTTACTAATAGTTGAAACTCAATTTTCATTTAAATCAAAACAGAAAGCAAAAGACTGTTAAGTGAGGCATATGCACAATTTTATGATCTGACATCACTTTTTAAAGCTCAGTGACTTAATGAACTCCTAATGCAATATGGGAACCTTTCAATTTTAAATTACTGGTTAAAATACAGTTTTGAAAACCAAGTCTGCTTGCTTTGCAGTGTCCTGAGGAAGTAAGGAGTGATAAAGGCAGTTTTCGCAATCTGTTGTGCAGTTTGTTTGTGTCCTGGGTATTAACCTGGAAAGGAAAATGTGCTCCTCAGAGCTGCTGTCCCTCTTTAGTCCTATCCCTGGTATCTGTGTCCTGAGTGTACACGAAATATGTAGGCCAGACGTGAAGTGTTTTCAGAACCATTGTTTAACATTTCTGTTCAGCTGTACCAGCTGTTAAGGAGTGTAAGACTACACTTGGTAAACATCTAGGGAAACCCAATTATCCTAACAATACTTGCTTAAGATTGGACATGTATCTGCCTCTTAAACTTGCTAGTACACAGTTCTGCCCCTAGCAGGTTAAAAAGTGTGAATCTTAGCTGTGGTTAGAGTGGGTAACTTCTATGGGAGGGGGAAAGTTGCAGTGAAAGTTAGAACTGACCAATAAATCAAAGATGAGTAAGTAGTTGTATATGGTGTATGGTACCTAATATTTTATATATATACACGATGTGTTCAAGAATTCTAATGGAATGTGTTCTAAAATAATTTTCTTCGTAAGGCACACGAGGGTGATGGAAGACGTTCAGAGATACTCATACAGTAAGAGATTGGGATAGGCTCTTTTAAATGAGGTGAACCCATTTAAGAATTAAGATGGATTTTCATACACAGCACATAGTCAATTTCTGATGCTTATTGTCCTAAAGTTTTACTGGGTTCACTCACAGTATTTGTTGTTGTTGATGATGATGTTACTTCAGTTTTTGGAAAGGCAACCAGAGGGAGTTCTCGGTCATTTCTGACCTAGTATTATACGTCTAAATTGTTAGGTAGTCTTTTCAGTAAACCCCTTATGAATCACCTTTCTAAGCTGGTTGGACATTCTCTAGTCACCTATAGGTAACAGCATTGGTAGGATGTAAGAGAATCTGCAATGCTTGCAAATTTGGAAGTACTACCATTTTCTTCTAGTTAAAAATGATATGATAATATGAGTGGGCTGGAGGAAAATAGACTTCTTTTTCAAATAGATGGTTTTTTAACAATGCCAAGCTAATGTGGATATAAATAATTTCTTGGCTTCTGGACTAAAATAAACAAAAGCTAAGTATCTCAAAGAACAAAATTAGAAACTAAGGATTCTGCTTTCCTGTAGGGCTGCTTGAGCTTTAACAGCAAGTGTCACAGTTTGCTAGCCAGCTGACATTTCTCAGAGCACTTTAGTAGTGCCAGGTGGTTCTAGTAAAGAATAATGATTTGTTACTGACAAACAAAAAGAGGTCTGTATTTGAAGAAATTCTAGTGGCATGAGATACTTTTGCTAAACCTAATGTCATTAGTGACCAGAAGTTGTTGCATCACCATTATATGTGTATTTTATGCTTTTTTGATAAAAAGTACAGTCATAATTTTTCTCCCCTTAAACTTTTAACAGCTTTATACTTGTGAAGTCTAAAGCCAATTCATTAAAAGTAAGTTTTCCTGAATAACATTCTAGGTTAGGTGGTCTTTGGGTATTTGCAGCTTGTACCTATTGGAAATATAAAAATCTGACATTTGGCACATTTATTGAAAAAAGCATGTTTGGGATTATCTTTTCTCTAGAAATTACTGAATTTGTGGATTTAATCTAAAAGTGAAACCATTTTAATGATGCATCCACTCTTTCTAAACTTAAATTTATAAATCCCTCTTTTCCACTTTACTGTTTTTTTGGGTTTTTTTTTTGTTCGTTTTAAAGAATTCTGTGGGCAGTTTGCATTTTGACTTTTGAAGTTGTGGAGAGAAGAGGGGAAATTAATTCTGAATCTCTGGCTAGTTAAACCAGAGAGCTTTAAAAAAAGAAAAAAAAAAAAAAAGATTTATGATTGACTCTGGTAAGGCTATTGAATTTCCTTTTGTAAGTTAGTGTAAATGTGTGTTTTATTTCAGCAGCAAAAGTCTTCCCCTTTTTAATACAAAGAGTAACAGCCCTTTCTAGGTGGATGTTTCTTAAAGAGAAAGGAGAAAGAAAAGAGGAGATTTGAAACTGCTTTTCCTGTCTGAGGCCAAGAATAGACTTAAAGCTTGCCAACCCCACAATTCTTTAGCTTCTTTCTTATGATTTCCAAGGGTTTTGTTAGTGATTTGCAGATGGAGCTTAGGCTTTGGAATTTATCCATTAAACAGTTGTGTGGTCTTAGCCACAGTAGTAGTGCAACATGTTTTTCCTATGCTAGTTTCACAGAAGTTAACTGAGCTTGAACTGGTGAGGGAACAACAATGCAACTTCCCCATCCCTTCCTTTCCCATAATTTTCTTTCCTGCATACAATTTGGTGATTAGGCTCCAGTTCATTTTGAATTGTATGGAAATACATAACATTTTCTTCCCTTTTAAGAAATAGAGATAAAATATGAGGTTAGTCTTTTTAATAAGTTCTATGCATCAGCAAGGTTAACACAATTCATAGCAAACATTGATTTCTTAAAAAAAAAAAATCTGAATAGTTTTTTGATTCCGACCCCACCCCCCCCCCCCCCCCCCCCCCCCCCCCCCGCCCCTCTTCCGTCCATTCCCTACCTCCTTTCCTTTT
>WYDI02041763.1:0-33398 GCA_009867235.2 Psittacus erithacus
GGGAAGGACAGGTTGTGGGGGGAAAACAAGCAGGCTGCATGCTTTGTCTAATTTACGAATAAGCTTAAACCACAACATCCTGCAAGCAGCTTCCCATCAAAAAAATTGGCACATGATGCCAATGCAATCTAAAAAGCCTTCATCAGCCTTCCCAGGCTGGGATGGTTTTTCAGAACTGCCAAGTTATATTGGTTTGGGATTTTTTTCTTTTTTTATTTTTTTTTTTTCATTTAGAAAAGCAGCATCTCTGTCCTTGAATAGATGCAGAGAGCAGAGCTGTGGAGTAAGAGGTCTGAGAGCTGGTGTAGATAATAGTAAAGCTCTGCCTGCCATTTTCTTATCCCTGCTAAGCTATCTTTAATAAGCATTACAATTAGCTTCTGATAGCTGCTTAGAAGCCTGCACAGAGCAGGCTGGTTGTCTGAGTATGGGTCTTATTAGTGAGTTGTCTCCTCAAAAAACTGCCTTCAGAAGTGACACCCTTCTCAGCGGTCTCTGCGGAAGCGAAGGATTGAACCCATTCAGAGACTGAACAGCCCATAAAGCCTGTTCCCTAAAGGACACAATAACAAGAAAATAATATAAATAAGAATGAATGAGAGAGGAAGAACCTGTGCTGGTGCTGAATGGAGCATTATTGCCATTAGGGTATTTTTTTGACCTCTGAGGTATCAACCTGATCATTTTCTCTCGTACTAGATATACTTAAAGCAAGTTTTGGCAACAAGCAATCCTCATGACAACATCTGCAGCTTTTAGATATAAAAAAAAAGTATAGCCTCATTTTAAAACTTTGATTTATTCTCCACAATAAAATAAAATTATGGTGTAGCTGAAAATAACAGCAGCCCACAGTTCTCAAATACCTGGTAGAAACACCCTGTCTGGCTGACCCCTTGCCTGTGTTTCCCGATTATAGTGTCACCAAAATCTAGTTATAATGATATTTTCTTTATTAAGTTATGTACTCCTGGCAGGTATGCTCTCTTTTGTAAAGGACAAAGAATATAATGCATGATCTCAATGCAGTTAAACATCTAAGTCATCTTTAAAACACACTTCATGTGTTTTAACAATACCAAAATGAAAAATGTACGTGCATTGAATCAAATAATTTTAAAGAAGGGGTTGTTTTTTCCAGTTTCTCTTTTCATTATTATGTTATGCCTTACGTTATGCTATTCCAGACATCATCAAGGACTTCTCACAAAATTCTGCATTAATGGAATCACTTATTTTCTAACCTCCAGCTGAGAAAATGCCTTTTAGTTTCATTTAAATCTGATCATTATTTTCCTTCCCATTTTGCATACATACTCCTTGACACAGTCTCTTAAAAGAAAAGTGAATAGGTAATTGCAGTGTTTTGTTTGAAGACTTATGGTACATAATTCAAATTTAAATTCTACTAAAAAGCAAAACTGACCAATTTCCATTCTTTATCTGGAAAATCAAAATTGTTTTCCATGTGCAATTTCTATCATAGAAGCATCAAACTAAATATAAAACAGGATTTTTCCTACCAGTGTCATGTATTCTGTTACATTGCTGTGTTGGATCTTCATATACAGATGCATACACCCATATAGCCAGGTCCATACCTACTACAAACACTTTCAGCAAAGTTATGAGGGTTACATCAGCTAAGATCTTGACCTATAATTTTGTGTAATGCAAATTCAGTACTCTGAAATTGCAACGATGCAGGCACTTCTAATTGGAAATAATTACATTGGCCAGCCCACTCTGAATGATAATCTAATAATAGTCTCATTCTGAGCTCTGTAAGAATAGTCCTCAGGGGAAGATCAAGGATTCACAGCAGCGCAGACGAAATCCAGTTTTGCTGTCCCAGGAATGAGGACAAATTCTTGCAGTTCCACTGCTGGAGGAGAAAATGCAGTTTCATAGTAGCTCTGACACTCCACCCTGCCACAGTCTGCTGCTGAGGATGCAAAGCAGTTGGCACAGTGGAGGGTTGATAGTAGGGACAGCTATGCAGGCAGTGGGATTGTGGCTACATGGCAACCCCAGTTGCTTAGGAAGGACTATACCAACAGGAATAATTTGCCCTGCTTCGCGTGAGCCAGTATAAACCACATTCAGAAGTAGAGTAGCTGCTATAACACCAAGAATGTCCTTCTCTTGCCTAACCTTGCTTTTCTGGCATGATTTTTTGGCTGTCACCCCATTCTTTGACATGGCTGATCATGCTGAAAAGTGCCCCAGAGCAGTTCTGTTGAACAGCTCTGTAGTAAACTGAAGTATTTTGACCAAGAGTAGAGTAAGCTCTATTTCAAATGAGAGCAAAATGTGTAAATATGAAGCTTTACCAGCCAAGTAAGACAACCAGACAATACCATCTGACAGAAGTGACCAAAACCAAAGCACATACCAAGACCAGAGGGATTTATTTCTGCACTGAATCATCTCACTTTCTTATCTCAAACAATGGCATAAACCAGAGCCATGAAAACAATCCTTCTCAGGCCTTCTGAAATGTTTGAACCTCAGGGCTTCAGCTCTGTCTGACCCTTAGTGAAATCTTGACATCTGCAAATACAGGCCTTTCACATGCAAATAAAGGGGTGTAAATAGGGAGCGCATGCATTTTGGGAATGCTTTGACATACTAGGCCCTTAGACTAACTTTTTCTTTGGTCATTTCTTTCTCTGTAGTTAAAAAATGTTAAGACATATGCCGTGTCACGTTGTCAGAACTTCTTCGCCTCACTACCCATGCGCTTAACAATTTAGATAAAAACATATGCAAAGGGGTCATTCACCAATCTCTCTGCAGGCTTAAATATTCTCAACTCAGTGTCAAAGGATGCTAGAATGGGAGTGATACTCTGTCCAGTCCTTTTCACAATACATATCATCCAAGCAGAGGGTGTGTGAAAAAACATAGACATACCTGATGTTATTGTAAGGCTTCAGTATTTTCATTCCGTGCTGGTAAAGGATTCTGCTTAAACTCTAGTTACTTGAATGTTATTGAAATACTGGTTTTAGCCCAGAAACCACCATGGACTCTGGTTTTTAGCTAGATTCTAAATTCCTCTTTCATACAGCTCACAGCAAGTATAATTTCAGCAGTTGAAGATCCTTAAGCAATTCGGTTTATTTCTGTGCTTTTGATATTATCAGGTTTATAGTCAGGTCACTAAGGACTTAAAGGACTACAAGGTCTTCTCCAGAGAAAGTCTGTCAGTAAGAAAGATATTCTTGGAAGAGTTTTAACCTTTCCTAACCACAAAAGCATTATAAAATTCTGTCTTAAGGCAGTATGTGACTGACAGTTTTTCCATTTTTTCTCAATAATCTTGCAATCCTACTTTACTATACATCTTAATCTTCCACTTTCTTCTGCACTATTGGATTGAGATCAACAGCATCAATAAAGAAGCAGGAACAGCATCTACTTATATTTATCAGGAGGAACGAATTTCATTGACAGTAGGGAAGAAAGATTAAATTCTTGTTCACTTTCAGCCTAGTTCCTGGGGATTTTCTGATGTATTTTAATCTGATGGATTTTCCAGGATCTATAAACAAACTACACTAAAATTCAAACCAAAACAAAACAAAAAAAATCCTTACTTAACAAGTTTTTTTCCTCAACTCACTGTATAAATGTTCCTCATATGCTTTTCCTTACTTTCTCATTCCCAAGTTAGAAATTAGTGCCTACATTCCAGAAACAAAGGTTTTTAAACTGTTAAAAAGAAATATATATGGAGGTGGCCTAGTCATTTATATGTATGTAGTGATAAGTGACCTAGTCTTTTATTGCTCTTTAGATTGGCAGAGAAAGCTGTAATATATCCATGTAAAGGCAATCTTTTTGGTTTTGATTTAGCAGGGGAAGGAAGGAAGGAAAGAAGGGAGGAATTTGCAAACATGCCTATGCATCTCAAAAGGGTTTAAATCTGGCTTATTCTTGCAGTGCAAACAGGTCATAAATCTGAAGAACTAGACAATATTAGCTGCAGGTCTTTATGAACAAATCATTTATTTGATGCAGCAAGCATGAGTACATTTAGTCAACGAATATTACAGCTTGGCATGTCCTGACCCTCTCTTCCTCCTGCCAGATCCACTGTGCCTTTGTAGGGCAGGTCAAAACGTAGGCCAATTTTGATAACACCCAAGTTCAAAAGGTATCAAGAAGAATTCTTAAAAGCATTTTGTTTGCTTGGTTTACTTTTCTTCTTCCCTTCTCCATTTGACCACCTTTTCATTTTCCGTCTGCATTTCCTGTCAAGTTTTTATTCCTCTTGATATACTGAGGTTGCCAAGCATCCTGTCAAACTCTGGATGTATTCACAGGAGGATGCTATTTCTCTAGTGCACACAACTCCGAAAGGATGGACTGGCCTAAAAATTTTATGTGATGTTAAAAAGCACTTACCACTAAGGTAGAGAGGACAAAATACACGGGAAATGTAGTTTTGCTGTTTTAATTTTGCAGAAGGAGAATTTAGGCCAGTATTAAAAGCCAGCTTATAATACAAGACTATTGAAATCACCTGGAGATATGTACAATACCTGGTTTCACAATCAAGCCCTAAAAGGCAACAATACTTAGAATCGTATAATAGTTTGGATTGGAAGGGACCTTAAGGATCACCTAGTTACACTTCTGTTGGTTTCACTGGTGCAAAGAGCAATAAACCCAACTGAATTCAGGAGTTAACAAAATTAGGGAAAACTCAGCCTGAAGACTCAGTGAAAAAATGGGAGCTTGGCACACCACAATTTGCTACCTCATATAATCACTTTCTTTTCTACAGGATATTGTGCAAAAACAAACATGTGACAGTGGAATATTCTGAACTGAAAACATTTTGCACCTACATTATATAAATGCAGACAGAAGTGACTGTGGTTCCTTCATGGCCAAAGTGGTTTTTTGGGGCCTGGGGATCTCCCCAACTGCTTTAGCAAGCAGTTTGAACCACCAGAAGTGGATCCATAAGCCTCAGGAGCTGGTGCAGAAGTTCTGGCATCCCAGTAAACAGATTTCTGAGTATTTTAATTTGTAATAGTTCTAGTCTGGTTCTATGGGCTGAATCCCTTCAGCATCTCAAGCACAGTAGGTGATCCCCTCAGCTATTGTTTCCAGTTTAGTTTCAACCCGAAAGGCTTTGGTTCATGAATGCTGAGACCACTTCATGATGCAAATCAAAGCATAGCAAGTAGGGAAGAGTCTGCTTTTAAGGTTAAGGGAAATAGTTGAAAGTTCATAAGCAGTAGAAGCACATCCAGCTTACTAATACCAATAATGCACTTAACGTAGGTAATGCCTATCACACCAATGACTTCTTTGGTGATATTAATTGCGATTTATTATGTATGCATTCATTAGACCCGTTCCTCCAGATCTGGCTGCACTCTGCCTCATTCAGCATCCAAATGTGGCTCAATTTTCCTTGCCCTTTCTGGTCTCTGTACTTATCATTTTGCTCCTGGTGTAACTAGATTCCTTGTTGGGAATTACTGCTTCAGTCACAGATTGCTCAAAGCAGCAATGATCCACCAGTGATCTTTCCTTTGGGAAAATTTATTCTGGGATAAGCTTGGTTCTGCACCAGATAGAGACTACTCCCTGTTGGGTAACCTCACTGCAGCATAAGGAGGACAGGATCCGTTCTGTAGCACATTTCTGGGTTATCATACTAATATGTCATTTGCTGTTGTTCTCATTAATAATTTTATATTAGCAGCAGTCATTAGGTTTGCTGTGTTCATCATCCTAGATGAAATCTGGCAACATTCAAAGTAATAGCTTTCACTTTTTTCCTACAATTTGCTAAATGGCACAACTCTATGTGAAACTCTTCCCTGAAATTTTCTTTATTTTCTTTTTTTTTGTTTTAGATATTGCTCTATCCTATGCATAGGATGATTTCTATAAGAACATAAAGATCCAGATCTAACAAAAAAAAATGCTAAGGAAGTTAAGAGTATCTGAAATCAGAAGATGATAAAAGAGACCATTCTGCAGATTTAATTAAGGCTTCTGCTGGCAGCAAAAAGGATAATACAACATGACGGTTATTTGAATGATTTTTCCTAAGATAACTATTGCTTTTCATTATTTAATTTGACATTAAGGTTGGTGCTGTGTGCCTAGCCTGCAAAACAAAAATAAAAGTTAATAAAACACATGCTAGAAATAGAATATAAGTTCAGAGGGAATGCTCTGGGGCTAGAGCTTTCTCAGGCTTTGGGGAGAAATCCACTACCATACCCTTGTCCTGATTTTTTCAGTGTAGTTTAGAAAAGGCCTTATGGCTAATATGTCACATCTAATATAATTTGCTATTTCTGCCTTGCATTTTATTGAACCTTACTTTTTCATATTATAACTGCTGTGTTAGAAAGGCTAAAGATACATTTTTGTCAGCATTTCATTATTAACACTGTTGTTCCAGTGTTTTTCAAATCAAACCTTGGCTTTAGACTGGTAGATATTTTCAACTTAGGTGTGAATCATTTGGAATAATTTTGAAAGAAACAATCTGGCCCGCTTTTTATCTGAAGATCCATTTTTCCTCCTGAATAGGCAAACCTAGCAGGATTTCTACTGAGCGCTAAAGCTTAAACCACAGCCCAAGCAATTTCTCATGGTGATCTAACCACCTTCTTGAAGAGTCATTTCTTCCCAATGCTTCAAAATATGCCAGAAGACTAAGCATGATAAAGTCTGACCTTTGCAGGTGCTGAGTGCTCCTGCATTACACAACCTGAGGACTTAGTGGACCACTCAAACACAAGAATGTGTCTTCCTTGAACAGGAAGTTGGTTTTACAAAATCAGTAGATCCACACAACTGCCAGCACAGTTCAGTCAATTAAGACTTGAAACCAAAGATTGAATGCAATGATATCTTTGTAATAATGTTTTTAAATAAAACTACACTTATTCTTGAAATCTTGACCAAAAAAAAAAAAAAAAAAAAGAAAGACAAACTATTAAACTTAGTGTAGGTTTTGACTGCATAGGAATACATGAGCAAATCTCCTGGGAGCTTTACTTACAACACAGCAAAAAAAAAATAAATAAACACAGTAATTCTCCCTTGAATTACTGAACAATTGAATTGGTTAATACCCTCAGTGCCAGCTGCACAAAGAAAATAAATAAGGAAGAATGTTTAACGAGAAAAAAACTCCTGTCTCAACTCTGTGCTCTTCTCTTGAGCAATGTAGATGCTGAACTGGAATGTAGATTGATAGGTAATTAACAAAACATATCTAATTTATCTGATGATTGAAGATCGAAGTATCTCTTTCAAGTGGATTAAAAGAAATTCAAATATAAGTATTTCATTTAGGAAGCTGTATTGCTTAAGTAATTCTGTATTAATTACTTGCAAATGAGATATTTTTGTTTCATATGTCTTAAACCTCCACAAATACCCTTAATGAATTAACTGATAATGAGTGTCTCTTTAAAGCAGATCAGATACTAATTTGAAGTAGTTTAATAGGTTCTTACTGCTGATACCATCATTACCTATTGCAAGCATCATCAAAATAGAATGTTTTCCTTTTTTTTCACTCTCTTATTTCTTACTACCAAAGCAGTAATGTTAATCCTAAAGTAAAGAAAAAGATTTCCTTAGACCATGTCTTCAGTATGAAATTTGACACGGTAATAGCAGAAGGCCTTTGAACACTTACTAGTAATGAAAAGAAATTATGCCATTTATTGATGTGCATACTAAAGAAAAATAACGTTTCTATGATTGAAGTTTGGAAAAGAGTCACAAAGTGATAGAGCAGCTGAGGTTGGAAGGCACCTCTGGAATCATCTCCTCTGATGCCCTGATAAAAGCAAGGTCAGCTTAGCTTGGGTTGCTCAGGGCTTTATCTGCTTGAGAACTGAACACTTCCAAAGACAAGAGCCCTCTAGTTTCCATGGAGCGTTGAAGAACATCATCTTCTCCATCTTTCTCCATGTGTTCTCTGTCTTCCTTTAGTGGCTTTCACTAGCCATCCTGTACCTTTTGAATCAGACACAGAGCTCTAGTATTCACTGTCCAGACTCCTCAGATGTTCCTTTCATCAGCATTTCCAGCTCACCTTTCTCTCACCATAGTCCTCTGTACTCCACCTCTAAATTTCACTGTTTGTCTCTTGCTTTCTGTATCACTAATAATTAGATACTAATTGCAATCTCCTTAACTAGAAATAATGGGTTTCTGCCATCTTTCGCACCATTACATCAAGCTTGGAATACTTGTACTTTTACTTATACCTTTAACTAATGCCTCATTCAGGTTTCTCATTAGAGTGCTCTTACAGTGTTTAAGTACCACATATTTATATTCATCATCCTTAATCTCAAAATTACATTCTAATTTGCAATTAGATATTGAGTTCAAATACCTGCAATGTTATTGGGGGAAAAAAAAAAAAAAAAAACAAACCACCAAAAAACCCCAAACACTTCTAGCCTAAAATATTAACAAAAGAGAGAAATATTTTGCTGAAACACAATGATGCTAGCATACAGAAGTTTAAAATCAGATGTCTTATGCTGCACTTCATGAGCATACTCTACTCTCCATTAACTAAATGCCTACTTTAAGGCAGTAATTTAGTCAACCTTGATAGTTGGTAGAAAGGTATAACGGCCTCTGAGAGTCAGCCATCTTACCATGATACCTGTTCCAAGATAGGGTGAGCTACCTACTGCATACGCTTTTCTCTCCCTGTCTCCATACATGGGAACCTCATCCTCTTTAAGACCCTACTGTCTGTCTCTGTACTTTGAGTTTTATAATCATTCACTTCCAAAGACCTTTAGAGGATATTTCTGAGAGGAAATATCTTGTATCATTATCAAGTATCTGGGACAATGTTGTTGGCTATTGCTCCTAGACACAGAAAATGCAATCTGTGAAACAGGCTTGGCAGAGCAAATACGTGTGAATGAAGACTGAAAATATATTATGCACACTCAGTGAAACATAGAGAAGACAGAAGCAAGGCCAGCACAGCAGGACAGGACAGATTACCGATTAATTTCAGAATCTCTCTTTGCCCCCACATTCACTCCAGTGTGATCGACAAGGGCATTTCCCCACTGCCATGGGATTCACACTGAATGACATGACTGTATGCTGCTTTCTTACACAACTCACTGAAAGCTGAGCTATATTGAAAAAATGGGGGAGAAGAGAAAGAGAGTATTCAGTTCCCTCCTCATTTAATAAAATTAGTTTAACACACATGCTCTCTCTGTAACACTCTGTTAAGTGCTTACTATCTATGACCTCCTGGAGAAGACTAATTTCCAGAAAACTGTCAAGCTAAGAATGTGATACTTTTAAAGGGCAGATTTTAACTGCATTTCTGATAAGAACATATATAAGAACCCCTTTAAGATTGATCTTCCTATGATTTCATTGATGCCTTGAGTGTTTTATTTGAAATGTTAGCCATTCCTTAGACAGAACTATGAGGTTTGGCTTTTAGCAAGACAATCAAGGTTTTATGTTTTTAATCACCATCTGTTGTTCAAAAAATGTCAAATTGTTCCTAATGTTATCTTTTAGCATACATGGCTTTAATTTGATTTTGTATTCTGTGTTCATTACCAGCAATTGAGGGCTTGTCACATAAGATTTTCATTTCTTATACTGTCTTGATTCCAGTCAGAAATAAATGTACACATGCATTCATACACAGGCACACACACAGAATATGTGCACACTCTTCAAAGCTGTAAAGAAATACAGAAATCATAAGAAATTGTTCTTGCAGTGGTCATAGTGATTGTAGTCCCCTCAAAGATTACAAAAAGAACAAGGCAACAGACCTCGGGAAAACTATTGAAAAAACCCAGGACTGCATTTTTCAATCAGCAAGATCAAAAGACATCTTGACTGAAAATACTCTGTATGTTAGTGAGGTTCACGATCTAAGCAGGAGGACTCTGTCTGAGCCGCTAAAAGAAATCAGCTGTTGACTCAGAAGGCGTTTTGGATGTCAATACACCCTGAAACACCATGTGAATTCAGACTGGTTGGACTAAGAGATTAGATATGAGAAGGTTTTCTTCTGATCACAGCAGAGAAAGCAGATGTGAAAATGAGCTACTTTTGATGAGCTTCTGCAAATGTCAGCAGAGGAAGCAGAAATTCTATCCTGCTCTCTGATCAGGGGTACCAGGTCACCTGCCATTGACTGGTTAAATAGCAAGAACACACTGGTTTCCTAAAGACTTTTACAAATACTTCAGGGTTACTTTTCTGAAGAATTTTCATTACAGTCATCAAGGAGAGATGAAATACCTTTCAACTGTCAATGTACTGTTAACAGTCTGAGCTCTACATGACACATCTGATTGCTTGTGTCAATTCTGAAATACTCTCCAAAACCTTGGGAAACCACATGTAAATTAAATTGGACAGATTCAAGGTTAGAAATACAGAAAACCAAAGTAGGTCATTGTAAAAAGCATCATAACTAGCCAGGCTGTTACTATGTCCTCAAGAGGTATGAACTGATGAAAAAACAAAGGAAGATGCCTCATGAACATAGTTAAAAAGACTGTAAAAGGCCACAAGCAAAATTCAGGAGTGAAGCTGGAGATCAGTATCAAATCTATTTCCAGAATTTAAAGTCATGGCTGTAAGTCACAATAGGAAAAAATAATTGCTGAGCTACCAGACAGGAGGTGTACTCACAAACAAGACCTGACCAGGAGGTCTGGCATCACAGTAGGCTGTTCAGACGAGTCCCAGTATCACACCATGAGCAATCAAGTTTGTGTTACTCTTCACAGATATTTGTCCAGCCTTAAAAACCTTCAAGACACTTTAACCTCCCTGGTCAGTGTCTTCCATGCTTGACTGTCCTTCCAGGTAGAAAACCTTTTCAAATCTTGATCATGCTGTTACCTTGCTGTAACTTAAGCTTGTCACTCCTTGTCCTATGTCCTGCAGACATGTAAAACAGTTCATTCCTTTCCCAGCTAACACAGTGCTTTGCCTATTTATTTGTACTCTCAGTGCTTTCTTCTCAGCAGCATCTATCACCAGAAAGGAGAAAACACTGATAGAATTGGAGTTTCACAGTTAAGACATGCTGAAGTCAGCCAGGTGGGCCATGGTAAGTAACATTTGTGTAAGGTGAAGTGGAAAGAAGCACTGAGCATACAGCTAAAAAAAATAACAGCAGTTTCTCAAAGATAGCCAAACACCCCAGTTATTTGATCCTTGTCAAACATACAACAGGTCATCAGATTTAAAGAGGCAGGTGATATGCCACAAAACATAGCCAGGTGGCAATCACCTTTGCACATGTCAATAGCATCAATAAGGTGACAAGTGTATTGTATACACAAAGTATCACAGAATCAAATAAGACTTTATTCTTTTCCCTAACATTTTAGCTAAGCCACAGCCGCAAACTAGAGCAGTCTCCATTTATACTGCTACAAGAGACTGCCCTAAGAGCCTTGTTAGTGTATTCAGGATGTAGGAAGAGCCATGTTTCTGAGCAGTCACAGGCTGTTGGTTGCTCCAGTTAAGGTCAGTTGGTGGGCAGAAGCCAAGTCCTACAACATTCCAGTAATGCTGCTATTTGACCTGTACAGCGACAGACTGGAATCATAGCTCAGGTTTTGCTGAAAATTTGGCCCCAAGCTTGAGCTCAGCACCGATTTTACAGTTTTCAGATGTCTTCCTGAAGTGGCTAAATGCAGTGATAGTTTGTGAAACAAGTGGTGATAAAGGCCTAAATGAGAAATAACCTGGGGGGTAGGGGGGAGGGTCAGGGGAAGGAGGGAGAGGAAGGCAGAGTGAGAGGAGGACTACTGTTACTGAGATTGTATAGGAAGAAACAGAAAGATTTCAACATAACCTATATATTGGGATTCAGAGGAAGGATTCAGGTAAGAAAAAAAAGTTATACGTGCCCCGTGGCAGAGGAAAGGAAGAGAGCTTCAAGGGCTGTACTAAGAGCGAGCTCCATTTTGTCTGCATTGAGCTCATGCTGATGGTTTCAAAAGCATAATTGCTTTGAAAATAGTAAAATTATGCATTATGAATATATTATCTCATGTATTTAGACCTCACAAACCAATCCTGATTTCTGCAAATGTATCCACTTGAAGCTCAAAAATTGGTCTAAAATCAGATCTTTACAGCAGAGGAACACCTCAGCCAGTTCAACTACATTAGTAGGTCAGACAGATCTTCCATTAGACAGCTTTTCTCTCTCACACGCATATACACATATACACATATACACATACAAGTCAGTACATACTACCCAGTGTCTATATTATGGCAGCCTCCTGAACGTTTCTCAGCTTGCCATGGAAATTGCCATGGAAATGTTGTGACAATCCCCTCGAGGCAAATGAGTGGTCTACACAACAGCATTTCTGAGCTCAAGACGTCCCTTTTCAAGGCTATATTGAATTGAGTAAGTCACACCATTGCTGAGGCAGTCTCAAGACTGGCAGTACAAAACTATACAGTGATTTGTCAGCCTTAATCGCTTTTCAGCTCTATGCAGCAGCCCCCTGGAAGTCCTGAGACATGCTTTTCCAACACTTGCGCAGTATAACTGAAGCATCCATTGTTAAGGAGCTGTTTTCAATTTTTCTTAGCAGTCCCTTTTGTAGCAGAGTCAGCTCTTTAAGGAGGGCTAACACTCTTTCAGTGTCAAAAGGACCCTGGTTTGCAAGAAAAAGATCCTACAAGTAAAAAGAATTAAACAGATTATTTAAATAAAGTAATATTGTATTATTTTGCTTACTTCTGTCCTCATTCTTCAGCACAGCAAACTTCCTCTCACATTTCATACAGCTTTCAGGTATAAACCTTTAGGGGTTTAGGATTCACTTTATCCTTTCTATTCTTCACCTCTTAACATCTTTTCTCTTCCCAGGGTTTCTCTCTCCTTCCATTTTTGTGATACACAGATATTAAAAATTAGTGCATATCATATACCATCATCTTCCCACTACACTAGATCTGATATAACCTGCCCAAGTTCAGAATATTATCCCATATGATCCATTTTATATAGGAAAGAAGATTTCAGTTATTGCTCCTAACTAACACTCTAGTAGATCAAAGTTCGGGAGCATTTGAACTGAGAAAGAGGACCTTGCTGATTATACAGACTCAGCCTCGAGCTCTAAGTTCATGTTCACTTACTCTTCTATCCAATTCCCAGAATAGAGGATAGTCTACCTCTGGGGTCTGGTTCAATGCCATCTTTCTCTGTAAGGGGATTACCTTCTTATTAGAAGTGTGAGAACAAGAATCTGGGAATTTAGGATATTTGCTCAGGGGCAGAAATGACATAGCATAAGTGGGAACATGATAAGGACTTCTGTTCATGGTATGTATCAATGCTGAGTTTGGGGGAACATGCCCATAGAAATGATGCACATTTGATGCACATTCATTCTGCCCCGACATGTTTGCTGATGTGACCACCAGTGCACAGCATTATATTGACAGTGCTGATGTGGAGATAGCCATTCCCCTAAAAGCCAGGCTGAAAAAAGTTCATTTCCCATAAGCTGACAAATGGTCGTTTCCACAGTCATAACCTCCATGTACATGGAGGTCTTCATATTCAAAATGCACTGCTCATACCTGTTAGAAAATTATATATACTGTCCCCATTTTAAAGAGAGGAATAAGAATGACAACAAATGTGAATAACCTGACCACAAGGAATTGGTTTCCATAACTCACCCTCAGGACCTACCTCCTGCATTGTCACCAGACCAATCTTTCCTCACTAAGTGACAATGGTTTCCAAAATCACAGCCCAAGCAAGAACTGCCTCCCCTTCCCAACCAGCAGATCTATCCTAACCCCTTGAGTGTCCACAAAGCCTATACTTAACTCCTTGAGGCAGGAAGATCTGACACAGTCATGACAAGCTCCATAGTCCACATGCCCTTCACCCAGACTCACAGAGGTGGTCTAAGGTCAGCATGTTCACCCTGTGCTTAGCCAGCAGCAAACTCCAAACATACCCTGCTGCTCCCAGCTGTTATATACCTGGTCCCACTGTGGCAGACTCATGAGGAAAGAATGGGTCCATGTTAAAGCCATAAGCCCGCTGACCTGTCCCTTCCCAGAAAAATGTGTAGCTACACTTTCTGATAATGAGCAGCATGCATGAAAAGGACAGTGAAAACCAGTATGGACTTCTGCAACCAAGCTTGGACCTGCATTTTTCTGGAGCTTCAAATTGCCTTCCCTGCCCAAATCCAATATTGTTCTTGAGAGACTCATTGCTAATATTATAATCTACAGTGTCAAATAAATGTACACATCTCATTGATTACTAGAATGACTGAGATGAAATTGCTTCCTTACTTCTTTCTGTTGTCTTTCTTAGCTCTGCACATGCAATTTTCCACTCTATTGTACTTGCTCTGAACTCTGCTTTAAAGAGCTTTTCCATTTAATGAAATACTAAACAGTCACAACAATTTATTTGCACTTCTATTGTGCCTGCCTCCCCTCAGGGAATATCAACACAAATTACAAACATCACTGATTTTAGCCTCCATTCATTCCAGCAATATAATCTCCAGCCTACAGATGAGGAAACTAAAGCGTGACTTGTCCGAAGTCATATAGGAAACTCACTCCAGAAATTAGTGGTGTCTTAAGGATGCTGGAGGCCGTGCGTACTCTGAGTATGTGCAGCAGACACTCCCTGTACATGCAGTGAGATCAGCTCCCTGAGCAGGGGGTGTAGATTCACTGCATCTGAGTCTCCAGATTCGCAGAGCTGCTGCCTAGAAAGTCTGACTTATTTGGCTGAAGGGATGCTTTTGAACAAAAAGCCCAGAACCTGAGCCTTATGGTGTCATAATTTAAGACAGCACTGCCAAAAATAAGAATCTAATTCCTGTACAGGTCACCTCCTGCAGAAGTTTTAAGCCACGGTTAAAAAAGCGGTGTGCACATCAACAGAAATGTTTTATTTTCTTTTCCTCCTATGGATGTCTATAGTCTTTCTACCCCTACCTCTTACAAGCTGGCTAGAAACAACATTTTTAGGCTATTAAAACAGAATCCAGTTTGCTGATCTTAGCCCCTAATTTAAGCATTAAAGGTTAGGCTTAGGATAAGGCAGTCCTTCTAAATTGTTTCAGTCCCTACACAACAAATATGGAAGAATGAAGGCTTCAGCAGGGAGATTATATGTCCAACTCAAGTGACGACCAAATATAGACGGACTACACAACCTTTTAGAGTTTTTTTGGAAACACTTGTCATTCCCAAATTTCATATAAAATCATCTGTAATTTATATAGAAGGATCATTTAACAAGCAGCTTAAAATTTAAGCTAAAGTTAAATACATAAAGTAGGAGGATTAGACCTTATCTTTATTTTGTATGCCAAATTTAGTTTCTTGTTTGCAATTCAAGCAAAACCGCACAGTACAAAATTATTTCTTTAGAAGTCAAATTAGCTTCCATTCATACTCTATTCAGTAAAAATCATTATATAGCCAACTATTTCAACATAAACATTGTGGGAGCTGAATTTTCATTCTTTTACAATGTTGAGCCACAGAGAATGAACTGTCATCTTCTTTCAGCTGAATTCATACTGTGCTAGTTTTATAAGCCATCCCCCCACACATATCAGACACAAAGCTATCCTGAAAATATAGGTGAATAATAGATTTGATAAAATATGTTGTTTTCAAATGACAGAAACTTTGTAAATTTGATTTGCATTTATTTGACATTTCATTTGAAAAAACAGGAATGAAACTTTCAAAATGGCACAACATTTCAACATTTTCAAAAGGAGTCTTGTACATTTTTTATTTTGAAATGGCTTTTTCAAATCAAATTGACCTCATTTAAACATAAGGAGATTCAACTGCATCTGAAACATGTGTTTTTAGTTGACTATACGTTTTTTCTATGCCGGTATGGAGCAAACCATAGTATTTTTGGGCCATGCATCTCCTGCAAAGATAAAGGATAGATGCTCGAGTTTGATGTGAGTTAAGATAGGATTTTTTTCTCACACTTTTTTGCCTCAGTCCTCAAATTGTAAATTCTATTACTTGTTATTTTCTCACTAGAAACAGAACCCTTGGGCCACATTCATCTCATAGAATCATAGAATGGTTGGAAAGGACCTCAAGATTTTCGAATTCCAACACCCCTGTCATGGGCAGGGACACCAACATCGCATCCAGCTTTATCCTCCTCCCCTGCAAATGCAACAGCGTAATTCAGACATTTACATGTAGATGTCCAGGATGCAGATCTCTACATGTGAGGTAGGTTTCCTCCATGAGGCAAAGCGAATGCAGCCAACACAGTGTAGAAAAGTACTGAGCACAACCTAGAGCAAACACATACATCTGATCAGATAAAGAATTCTGGTTTCATTGGCCATGACAACTGAGGGACACATTCAAGGATTCACTTGCAATGCACTGTAAACACCTAGGGCCCTGTGGGATGCCTTAAAAGAAGTATCTGTAACACAGGAGCTATAGGAAAAATGTCTCACTAGACCAGATAGACACCAGGCAGCATACCTTTAAAGAACTTTAAATGTCCCTAAAATATCAGGGTGGGCCACAGAATTAAACCCCATGTATTTCATATAATCCATTTAACATACAACAATACTCCAGAGTGTTATCTAGCCTACCTATTATTATTATTTCATGTTTTTCCTTAATGAGCAGGAGAATCATAATTTGACAGTGCCTAACTCTATGGATTGTGCCTATACAACTAGTTTGGAGAAAATACATCTTGTAGATTGATAAAGATGCATGAAATAAATTCCATCTGATTCATGTGGTTTGCAGTATAATAGCAAGTGTGACCTTTGAATATTCACAACAAACTCATCACAATGAAAGGACCATGAATGAAACACAGCCAGTCACAAGTACTTCATGAGCTATTTGCTAACATTTTGCAGGAAGGAAAAGTGGGTTCAGTTCTATAATTAAAACGTCTATGTCAAATCATTTGCTCTGTTAAAATAAAACTACTCACTATAGTGTCATAGACAACACTTATCTTCACTTGTGGAAACCCAGGCAGTGTTTTAACTGGCATTTTGGGGATTAACATTACCAGGTTTTGGTATCCCAATGAAGCGCCTAAATCAGGAGGCCAGTTTCCTCGGGGTTCCCTACATAATCCACAGAGAAGGAACAAAAGGAAACAATCTCCTTAAAACCTATCTAAATCTTGAACAGCAATCCCTTCTGCAAACTTATGAGCCCTCCAAGCCCTATAGTTTTTTAAAATCATTAATAAATTAGGTTTTAGTTGCTTTCATGTGGGTATTCATGACCATGTGAGAAACACTGGGGTATCACATAGGAAGCATACATCCCTCTGCAACAGCTGTGCTGTCCAGGCACAGAACCTCAGACAGCTCTAGACCTAGACTACATTAAGGTTGAAGTGACTTCCTACTTCACCTCAAAATTCCCAGAAGTTTATTTTTAATTACCATGCACGCTGAAAAGGACCTCTGTTTTGAGACTAACCATTTACAGACTGCCTAAAAGCTCTATTGCAGTCCAGGATTAGGCAGACAGGTGACATTCAGGAGACTAAGTGTCTTGGAAAAGCTCAGTTTATTCTGTTCTGGCAGAAATTCCATGGGAAGCCAAACGTCCCTCTTGCTGAAAAGGCTTTTCGGTGGCAACCGAAAAAGGTAGTGTCACGATTTAATGGTAATATTTGAAATTCACTTCACTATGTTTGGACTTGTTCCCCCAGCAATTGCCTCCCCGTTGTCTGGACTGAACAATCCCCCTGATGTGACTATGGAGGTCCTTGAGATGTGCACCATATTTAGGACAAAATAACGCCATTATCATACAAATCATGCTGAAGAGCTGCCTCTGTTGTGCAGGCTACACTAAAAAATGAATGAAAAAAAAGATTAGATTCTGTGAGATCCTTCCTTGCAGGAACAATGTATTGTAAAGCAGATTTGCTTAATTTCCTTCAAAATCCCTCAGATAATGCAGGACAACGCTTTTCAATGGTTCCCACTATAAGCACTGCGTGTCTAAGTAAATGGGAACATGGTACACTTCAGAAAACATTGTAAAGAATTACTGTTTATCTGGATAAGGAAGGGTAGTCTTGAGACCTGATTATGCCTACTGATCCAAATGCATTGAAAACTCTGTTCTCATTTTCACATTCCTCAAGTAGCAAAGCTTGACATCTGTGCAAAAACTGTCCCGCAGAACAAAAAATATGGCTGCTAGTGCAACTGAAGGGGCCAGAGTTTATTGCTAATGGAACTTTCACCACATTTTATCTGTCCTTCAGAGGAGTTTGAGGTTATTGTTTTTTTAAAGTTCCCACAGGAAATCTCAGTGGTTTTATCTGCACTATGAGGGTCATGTAAAAGGTTGGGCCATGTTTGAATGCGGAAGAAATTATTCAGAATGCAGATTTGTAAACAGAAGTGATTATTTACTCAGAACAATTGAGCCTGGGCATAAAAAAGCCAGGAAGCACACATACAGTGTGAGGGCTAGTAGCCAGCTCTACGTGATCGCTGCCTATCTGGGGTTCTGAACAGTCATATCTCTCAGCCTGTTACACTAATGAGGGATGAGGATTTTCAGCATCTCACAGGCTCTGGCTGCTGCAGGGCTGTTTGCATGGATCATACTGGGGTTTGTATGCTTGCCAAAGTTCACAGTAATATGGCAGTGGGGATAATCACCTTGCACTTGGACCTCTGCTCTAGCCTTAAATGCATAACACTGGTTCTGAGTGCTGTTATTTGTTCATCTCTTTAACACTAGAACTGCACAGTCACAGTTATCCTGTATAACCTGACGGTATCCTGGCAACAGTATTCTTTAAAGGACAGCAACACTGAATTTTCCTAAACAAGCCTTTCCATCCTATAAAACCTCACACACATGCCCAGACCACAGCTGATATGTCCCTGAAAGATTTGTATCTGTTTCATGTAAAGAAATACTGAAGTTAATCATTTGGTCATTTCTATAATGAAATCAGCTGCCGACCATCATAGGGAGTAGGCTGTAAACAGTGCTGATTTCATTATGTACAAAGAGCAGGTATTGAAATGATGGAGCATTCAGCTCTGCCTCCTGAAGTTTCCTCACCACACAAAGCAGAGTAATATAATTAAGAGTGGAGGGGTACATTTTCAGAGTGCTTTGCTCAGCAGTTTATTCTTCTGACTCTGATTAAAGTTAATGGGAGTCATGCAGCCGAAACTGCATGGATTGCATATGGTTTGACGACATAATACTGCCGCAAAAGAATGCAGGATTGTGAACAGTCAGGTACAAAATGGCAATTTTTGCTCCATTTAACCGTCATCTCTTTTCCAGCTCTCAGCACATTAACCACTTTTCTGCTGATCATGTCTGCAATGTCTAAAACTAAGCGGTACTCTTTGGAACATCCTATTTCAGCAGTAAAACTGAGACCTTGTCAATCCACTCACTAGTATCTATCTTGTGTTTTGTTCCTAGATATTGGAGGGCTTCTTACAATGTGGGCTAATGAAGGATAGTTTTCACTCTATTACAGACTACTAGCAATTCCTCACCAAGATACATGAAGGATTAACTCCTGGGAATGTTCCACAGGTGCTACTTCTAAACCCTGTTCAGTGCACTGTTCAGTTAACAGCATTTTTCACCATGTCATTTATGGGTACAAAATAATTTTTGACTAAGTGTACATTGTGAACATATTTTAAAAGCTGCAAACACACACTAGTTAATTAAAGGGAAAATGTTCTAAAAGCTTACTTAACAAAGTACTTAAATGCCTGGAAATTTTGGTCAAGTATTATTTCTCTGGAAGACTATAAGTCCACAAACCTTGTGGTCTGTCCTGGTCATTTGCTCACCTCCAAATCCTTTCAAGGCCAAGATATTCAAAACCCCTCTTTCTGTTTTGGTAACATCCCCGTATTTGTAGCTTTCAGTTTTATCCCATTAATATAATCTTCAGACTACCTTGGATACACCTCATAGGCTGTCAGTGGAGAAACTTCTAGCTGATGTTTTCCAGATATATTTCATATGATACCCAGTTTCCCAAGCTGCAGAAAAAGTATATCCAGGACCTGCTCTGAGTCACAGAAATCCCTGTGCTAGAAGCTGAGGCTGTGCACTAAGAGATCTGTACTACTAAATAACAGAGGATGTGGAGCCATGCTGGACTGGTGATCAACCACATGCTGTTACCTCACTCCCTGGTCTGCTCTGAACCTTTCTAACTAGATTTCTTGAAGACTTCACAATGAAAGAACTGGGAGCACTCACCAGCATGGACTAGTGTCCATCTGTGCCACTTGGACTCAGCCCTATTTCTCTTGTAATATAGACAGGGCCAGTTATTTTTCTGAGGGTTGCAAAAATGGATTTTCATGATCTGCTTATGAATCCACAATTCCACTCCAGGGGGTGAATATATGTGCTTAAAAAGCCATTGATTTATGAATCTAACTATATTAAAATGCTTTTAGGAAGATGTTTTGCCACAGAATGATGTTCTTTGCTCATATTTCTCCATATGGAAAAATGAAGACTTAACTCCAGATAAAACTAAAAATCAACAGTACTTGCATCTTGAGGTTCTTATACTGTGACCATGACCCCAGATTGGTTACTGGGGCCACTGGGCCCTGGGCTGCTTCTCTTACTGCCAGTACAAAGAGAAAAGCGGAAATTAGTCTTGAGCTAAGGAAATGAGAAAATACTTCCCATCTCCCACAAAGAAGACACACAGTTAAAGCCCCCAGGGCCTCAATGAGAAGACATCAAAGAATCACTTCCAGAACATAATTGAGTTCCCAAAGATTTGCACTAAGAAATCCCTGCAGGAAATGGTGATGCCAGGAGCGATACTGATCCCTATCTCAATACATGGCAAGACATAGTGTGAAGCTGCACAGACTGCATCCCAAAGTTTTAAAGGGTTACTCAAAGGGTAAAAACCCCAGTAGTCAGCACAGAGACTTCATCTGACTTACAGAAACCTGTCTGTTCCCCATTCTGCAAAGCTGCAGACTTCTTAGGGGAGGGAAGCATAAAAGGAATGCTTTGCAGATAAAGAGATCTTCACAACTTCCAGCAGATGTTTTCTCCTTCTCCGTTTATAAAGACATAGAATTTAGGAGTATCATTATATCTCCCACTTCTTCATATGGAGGTTTCCATGCTAAATTACTATTAGTGAAAGACTATGGCCCACAGATAAAAGACACTATGCAAAGAGCTAACCATTATTATTCCCATTTAAAAAGCCAAACGAATCTCTTCCTCCTTTAAAACACACCAAAAAGGGAGATGCAGAAAATGTTCAATCAGGGTGCATTTGATCACTCAAAACTTTTCTGAGTTCCAAAGACCCAGCTTCTCCAGCATCCCTGCTTCTTGGGGGTATTTTTCATCACAATAAAAGATTCAGTGGAGGATGTTTCCATTCAAAATGCTTTAAATTACTTTCCTGTCAAATGTATAATATGTCCTGCATTATGCATAAGAAGGATTTGTACCTCAGCTTTGCTAACATAAACAGTATTTCCAGCATAGGCAACTAATAGAACAGGTTAATGCTGTGGGGTCTGTTCATAACACAGATGGTAATGATTTGTGCAGCTCATGTGCTTCCCACATCAACACCAAGAACCTGAGTTCTTTTACATCAGTCTTTCAGACACTGATCTTCCATCACAAGGGCAATGGCAGGGATCAGCCACCACCTCAGTCTTTCTAGAGTCTTCCTTGGTAACCCTAATTATAGATCAAAGCTAATTAATTGAGTCACACAGATGCATGCAAAATCACACAAAAATCCAGTAGGTTAATAAAGCCATGGCTCGCTAGGTAAAGGCACAGAAGGCATTCCCACATTCAGTTGCAGAGTGCAACTGAGGAAATTGCCTGTCACTGTACCCACATCACACTTGCACAGAGGGTTTTGTCAGGTATTTCTAAACAAGCTTGGTCATTTCTGCAGCACAGTGTTTGCCTTCTAGAAGCAAGTCAGTTACATCAGCATAGCCTGATAGCCAAGTGCTCATGTTAACATCGTTCTAAAGCAGCTATCCTGTTTTACAGCTTAAAGAAACTGTCTATATCACCAAATGAAAGAGACTTCTGTCCTTGGTCCAAGAGGCACTGGCAGCTTTACATCATCTCGGCTTAGTGACTCAAGTGTCACAGTAAGGAGTTGCACCGCAGGGCACAGACATATCCTTGGCTGGCCTTGCAATATGGTTAGACACCTGAGCTTATAAAAGGAGGATGTAGAAAAACCAACACAGTGAGCCAAACAGAAGGAAATGCCAAAGACTGAAATCTCCTAGTAAGCTGCCATTGCAACACTAGAAGTCAGAGTCAAACCCTGTACAAACGCATATATCCCTAAACTTTCATTACAGCACCATTAGGGAATAAAGCAGGGACTGGGGTGAAGGGTTTGGGTGCAAATTTTCCATTCCTTCTCTGAAAACTGTATTACCAAGCAGGCAGGAAGGCAATATCTTTGAAGCCTGAGGGATGATGACAGTGCAGTCCCTCTCTGATTGAAAAGTCCCAGGGCTGGCTCCTATACCTTCAACAGCTTTTGTACATCTCATGCACATCATTCATGAGCATCAGATGCAGAAGGCATGCTATGGAACTCTCTATATCCAGGGAACTTACTTGGGCTTCTTCTTGTCTCTTCTTTTTCTGGCTCTTTAGAGCTTTCCTTTCAAGCCACATGAGATCTTAACTCATCAGCAATAGAAAAGATGGTGCCAGTTCGAACTGTTATATATGGATTTGTATGTAACCAGACCATTCTCCTCAGTGATGAGTTGTAGGACAACTGAAAGGAGAGATGGACACAAATTTTATAATGTTTAGAAAACATGATCTCTAAGGAGGGTGGGAATGTGGGCTTCCTTTATCTAGAGAAAAGAAGACGTCACAGATATTTGAAAAACATTTTCCTTTATGTAAACAGTTCTTACACAGATGAGAATTAACTACGATTTGAATCTGTTGTGGACAAACCAAAAAAATATTCCCAAACTTTAGGCTAAGGAAGTCCAGTGGCAGGATTATCACTGCATCCTTGTCCTGCACCTATACACTTCTCTGAAGCCTCTGCCATTGGCTATTCTTATGTAGAGGATGTTGGGACAGCTGAGCCTTTGGTCTCAGCAACATAGTCATGATTATCATCTTGATTATCTGCTTAATTTGCAGCAGAGAAGGCTTATGAAAAAATTCCTAGTTGTAAGGATAGTCAAGTGCTCAAAGATGCCACCTAGGGAGACTGTGAAATATCCATCATCAGAGGTTTCAAAGAACAGATTACACAAACAGCTGTCAAGGACAGCTCAGACATATGTGACCTTGTCTTCAAGGAGAAGGGTGGACAAGGAGACCTCCTGGAATCTCTGTCTAGGATTCTGCCCCTCTTTTCACAGCTTCAGCCAAAAGCAGTGCACTCAGATACCTTCTTCCAGTGACACCTGCCATCAGTGAATCCACCAGCTGTATAGCAGTATTGTCCATCTCTTTCCTTCTCCAGTATAATACAGGTACCAAAGACAGAGAGATGCATAAGGGATATGGCTGTGTCCCATTACATCCTAGGAATCACGCACAACAGACAGAAGATAAAGAAGCTTGGGAGCTGTTCAACTGAGGACTGGGCCACCACTTTCCAGTCTCACTGCAGAGGAAGAGCAACGGTTTAGAGCCAGTTTTGCCCTTACCCGTGGCCCAAGGCCAAGTACAGCCCCACTGGACTGGAGAATGTAGGCCAGTGGCAGAAGCCATTCCCTGAAGACCTGAAAGAACAGTTGCCCTTGCAACTCCCCTCACTTCATTTGTTTCCCTGTACATGGCTAACAGCTTGCAAACTGGCAGCAACCCAGCAAGCAGAGGGGAAGACAGGATTCCTGCTAGACATACACATTCACCCTCACACATCCTCACTTTTACAAACCATAATGTTGTGATTCCTTAATTCTCATCTTTCCAAACCCAGCTAAGCTACAAAACGAGCATTTTGTCCTATTGGAAGAACACCTAGTCCTGCAAAATCACAGGTTTTTTGGCAGTATGAAAAAGATATGGCTGCAGGCTCTGCGCGTGGTGCACAGACACAGCCATTGGTCCCTAGCTTTCAGGGGCAATTGTGCAGTGACAAAAATGCAAAGAAAGAAAGGAAAAAAACCCAAATATTTACAGGAGGAAAAGTGATCCTCTCCCACATGGTGCAAATTTAGGGATGCATTGTAGCCACATTATGTGCACATAGCTACTGAAACAGTTTTCAACAGAATGTTTACACAGTTGTCTGGAAGCATATTGTTTGCCTACTTTTCAAAGCCAATTTATATGCAGCACACATATCAGCATGCATGAAAATTCAGACAAAAACACAGATGCATGCAACAATCCCTGGCCAGCTCTTGCTGGTCTGTATTGTTTGTGGCTCACAGGTACCTAAGAGAGAGGACAAAGGTAGCAGTCTGTTGTGCTAGGCGCTGCACTACCCCAAACTAGGAGACAGGTATTTCCCTTGAGGAACATACAATCTCAATTTAAGACAAGATATAACAAGTGAATGTAACAGAAAGTGAGGGAGTGACATATGGGAATGAATAATAAGAGAGTTTATATGTGCCAGCTTTACACTCTCATGTGCCAGCTAATTGAATACATGATGCAAATAAATACTAGTCTCCTACTGGAGGCAACAAGTTAGCTGTAGTCAGTTGGCAATTTATCAGGAGCTTCACAAAGAAATTAGTGAAAAACTTGGAGGAGCCCAGGGAAGATGATAGATATGTTTGGAGAAGGCATCCTAGAGAAAAGCGTCAGCATGGGGCAATAGGGCGTGTGATATGGGAACAGGAAGATGAAGGAGGTTAGCATCACTTAGGCCACAAAACAGGGAGGTAATATAGCTGCTGAGAGGGAAGGATGTGAAAGTCCTGGACCAAAAAATAAAGAGGTTTTATCTAAGTTGTTAAAGAGATTGTGGGACCAAGAAGGACTGCAAAAGGCAAAAGAGGATGAATTTGTTACTGCACTTTGAAAAGATCCAAAGGAATGAGTTCAGTGGGTGTCAGGACTACGTCTGGGTGAAAAGGGTCAGAGTGAAACTTATGTTACTGCAAGAAAAAGGCACATCAAGGAGTTCTGCAGAGCCATCAAACCAGTCACAGCCCATGCTAAAAAGCATGGGTGTGAGGTCTTCTCCATGTCAGAGGAGAAAGGTGAGAGGAAACACCCCCCAAACAAAGCAGAGGTAGCATCAGTTACGGGATAGGGGACAACAGGGACAGCAAGTGAGGCCTGCCCAAGGTTATGTGTTGTGGCCAGATCAAGAGCACACCCTAATTTTAACAGCCAGCTCGACTGAACCACTTTCATCCAAGGCCTGAAAGGACAAGCCCAAGGGAAGAAGTGGAAAGATGTATTTCTCCCTCTTCTTGAAGTGCCCCTTTGCAGAAGACCCCTCTCTCCCCACATGCAGTCATTGCATGGATCAGAGCTGAGTTTCCTGCCTTAGGTGCCTCGAGTTAGGCAGTGTGAAAACTACTCATCAACGAAATTGCATACAAGTCCCTCTACTGCAGTTCCCTGTGTCACCGCTCAGACAGATGTCCTGTCCTCTGGGATCTGTGGCAGGTACTATTTATGTTCGATATTGTTTATACACCCCAACACCTCCATGGGGAGATGCCAGATCAATAAGCCAAGAGCTGCATTGTAGTCATTTCGTGCCTTTATTTTTCTGTTTTTAAAAGGCCTTTCTACAACTCTGCAAAGTCTCTTTCAAAGTTAACAGAAGCACTGCCAGCACTTACATGCCTCCCTGCGCACCATTCCCACCACCCTGGAACTCCCCCCTACCCTGCCCAGGACCTCACATCAGCCCCCCAGGGTCATCAGCCCCTGCCTCAGTGATGCTGCAGCAGGTCTAGTCTCCAGCTCCCCACATCCTTGCGCTGCCTGGCTGTGGGTGCTGCCAAGCCAGGCCCATCTGTAAGCCCAGCCTCATCCCCATGGAGGTGCACCCAGCTCTATTGCCCCCAGCTTGCCCCACTCCTGGAAGGTGCAGTGGGACAAGCCCTGGCTGCCAGAACCTGCCATGATATACCAGGGGACCCCCTGCAATCTGGCACCAGTTGCCTGAGAAATACTAGCACAAGACAGAAATCAGAGGACAAGCTCAGTCTTGCCAGGACCAAAACATTCTGACCCAGCCACTCCACACAAGATGTTTTAAGGTTTTGTAAGGGTTGTTTCTGCTTTCCTTCTGGTACTGAGTTACCAAGGTCTAACCTGATCATGTTTTGTCTTCTCTACAGTGACATTGTCTGGTACCTTGAGGAAAGGGCTGCTGCCACTACCTTCCACCTCTGGGCCACCTCAGCAAGGACCAGCTGGAGCCTGGTACTAGGTGCCACACAGGGTCTGGGCTGCACTGCAACTGAGCGTGGTGGGCAACCATGCCATCCCCACCTCCATCACCACTGTGGAAACCTCCAGTCCAGGTCAACTGCTGTTTACAAAGGGGAGAAAATAGACCCCAGGGACCTGTCCCCAGTGTCCTGGGTTCAGCTGTAACAGTTATTTTTCTTTCTAGCATCTGATGCAGTGCTGTACTCTGGCTTTAGTCTGAGAACAATGCTGATAAAACACCAGTATTTTAGTTGTTGCTAAGGAGCACTTACCCTGATCAAGGGCTTTTCAGTCTCTCATGCTTTGCCAGTGAGGAGGGGCACAAGAAGCCGGCAGGAAGCAGAGACCAGATACCTGGCACAAGCTAGCCAAAGGGGTATTCCATACCAGCACATGATACTCAGTATATAAACTGGGGGGACTTAGCTGGGGATCACTGATAGCTGCTTAGGGAGGGGCTTAGTATCAGTCAGCAGGTGGTGAGCAACTGCAATTGTGCATCACTAGTGTTTTCTGAGCTTTCATTTCTTTTTTGCTTGTTTTCTATTATCATTATGGTTGGTATTCTTTCTATTATTGCTACTTTTTTACTTTATTTTAGTTACTAAACTGTTCTTACCTTAACCCATTGAGTTTACATTCTTTTGTTTTCTCCTTCCATCATGCCCCAGGAAGTACTGGAGAATCACAGTAAATTCACCAGAAAAAGCCACTTACATGCTAGCGTCAACTCAGTCCCTGAACGATGGTGAGCTGAGGAGCCTCAAGGCCCATGCTGGTGGCACTTCTTGATAATAAGTGGGTAAGTGGAGAGCTGCTCACCTTCTGTGACACACATAGATGCAGAGGGAAAAAAAGTATTTTCTTCTTTTCTCAGCCAAATCCTTTCTTGGGCTGTTGCGGATTATTCACACAGCAGCCGTGCCTGTGCTGGCTGATCAGATTACTGCATCAGTGGCTCCATGGCTTTCAAATCCATTTCACAGATTCCCAAGAAACAGATGCTGGTACACGATAAGTGGCAGCACCTGGCTTCAAAACATGTCATCAGTTCATCAGCCTCCGATATCTCGAGTAACATCTCAGCTCGGTGGAGAAATGTTACCCTAACCAGCGAACATATTTCTGTGTGGGGAAGTAAAGCTCCTTTTATGTGCTTGACATAAGTACGTCAGTTGACATCAGTTGATGTCAACAGTTGACATACTGATTCACACCTTTGCTTTGTTCCCAGAATTATTTAAGCACACAGAGCCCAAGCCAGTGCAGTGATCCTTTTTTAAACATTTGGTGCTCTGGCTTCCCATTGCATGGCAGAAGTTTACCTGCTCATCACAAGCAGCTTTACAAGGCTCTATAGGACAGCTGAGATTCTTTGATTATTTTTTTTATTATTAAAACAAAAGCAATCATTTGCATACACATTGATTTTGATTCTCAGAGGACACAGATATGATTGCATAGGTAACAGAAGGAAATGAGCCACTTGAGCTGCTTGCTTTGCTGTTATAGAGCTCTGAATTCCAGGCTGCTTTCTGACATGATGAAGGTAAGGTACTATTACAGTGCACACACTCAAAAACTATTACACTATACTCATTAAAAAAAACCTATGCACATCATATATTCAACTAATTTGACCAGACTTCTGTTTTCCACAAGAACTCTTACCTTGCTGTAAGACACAATTACCCAGGGTACAAACTGGACCTTCCACTAACAAGGCTCTCAGGAATCTAATTACAGAATGGCAAAAATGTTGAATAGAGGCACATTGAATAACATGGCTGTCATTTATGGCAATGCATGATATACAACTAAGAGCCACTAGTATCCAATAAGTCAATGGAAAGATTAACATCAGCGTACAAGAGGATAAAGGAAAGGAAAACAGTGTTTCTTACACTGCACTGCCAGGAAAATGAACATGCCTAGGTTGCAGTAAGAACATTTGTATGGCGAAGTTTAGACATGCAGAATTGCTAAGGGCAGGAGAGTGGGACAGAGGGAAAGCTTATGAATGCTCTGTTGCCAGTTTTGTCCCCACAGTCACTCCAAGAAGCCGCTGCAAGTCATTTACAAGTGGGGCCCCAGGGGCTGCTGTCCCACCGCACCAGTGATGCTAAGGGCCGTGGGCTCTGTCCCTGCCCCAGTGCCTTCACTTCCCTCCCTGTGGCAAAAATTTAAACAGCACAGTATATTTCTACCTTCTCTCCTAAAGTCTTGAGGCAGATACTACTGCTCCCACAGAACAAATGGGTTACTGTCTTCTGACCAAGTATATTTTCTACAGCATCATAATCCTTCCATTACTTTCCCTGAAGCCTCAGTTCACTCTGATGAAGATTGGTGGAAATTCATTCTCAGTTTCTGTGTGCCTTGTTTTGTGTTACAGTGACAAATGCTTATCAGTGGGTAATTAGTTTCTTAGCCAGTAGATAGGCTAGGCCCATCAATTTCTGTGATCTAAATGCACTAAATCTATGTAGTAAATCTACCTTTCGAAGCAGGACGATTGGAAAGCACCAAGCACCAATAAACACCAATCAAAACATAAAGAACCCAGTACTGCTAAACTACTGTCAGCAGTGCTACTGATCAAAGTGGGCAATTCTTTTTAGTGCAAGTAATAGATATAATAGCTACAGATACAGCATATCAGATCAGACGAATTCTAAACTGGCATTGTCTAAAGTTGTATCGGATCTCTTATTTTGGTTGCTGCTAGTTTTATCACATGCTTATGTCACAGAGATACTAGGGCTGAAAAGTCACATCGTATCTTAGGAGGTAACCATCATTGTAAACATACAGTTTCTGATCTATGGGGTTATAATCAATACTTTGGATTGTGTCTAATTTTTTATCCATTATGACACTAATACTACCTTCTTGGCCAGTACTTGTGTCATACATGTAGAAGATTTCCTCTTTCCGAGTGTTTACTGGCCTTGTGGCATACAGAATACCGCATAACATGAAAGCATTGGAAACAGATGGTTTGTACTGTCTTGTCTGCCAAGTATTTAGCACATCAAGAGTAGTGTCATTGAGTTTGCTAATCACAATGTTGCCCATGTTATTTTCTGTTGAATATATTACCCATAACCCACTTTCATCCACAGCAAAATCTATGTCTTGCCATGATACACCTGCATAAGAGAAACGGTTACCATAAGCAGCATTCAGAAGCTCCTTCCTTAAAACCATGGTGTTTTTTCTTATATCATGCTTCACAATATCTTTTGAATTATAAGCATGATAGTACAAATAATTATTATAAAGGGCAGCACCACTTCCTTCCCCATATTTTATTCTGCTTTCATACTTGGGTTTAAACAGCAACAAATCATCAAAGGAACTATAAATTCTGTAGTATTCCAAGTATCTCCCATCTGTGTTCAATGGTGCAACCCAATAGACTTCATTCTCTGGGTTAGAGGGAGAGTAGTCTCTGCCCCAGGAACCATATTTGTAGGAAAATCCTTTCCAGTTCAGCTTTGCAATATAGGGCTGGCTAACATTCAGCAGTCCACGGTGAATGCAGCTACCTGAAATTAGAAAGAAAAACACAGGATTTCCTAATGTCATCTTTAGGAGAGAGGTTTTACAGATTAGCTTCATGGCAAAGGCCAGGCATAAATGCATAGCTTCATGAGTAAAAGGCTCGTTTTGGGGAAAATGTCAGCAACTGGATGGCACTGAGTGTTCCAAGTTGACTCAGAATGTTAGTAAAAAAATTTAAAAAAAGCAGTATACATATTATTGCAACTATGTGGGGCAAGTAGGGGTGGAAAAAGATAGCGACATCCATCCTCAGGATTAATTTGCAGAAAATAAGTGCTCATTGTGCTGCTTCAGACAAGGAACAGATTTTTGTTTCTGCCCATTTGACGCACGCCAGCCAGATGCACTAGGAAATCCCTCGGAAAATACAATTGATGAAGCATTTTAGGTAATTTTTTACCTCAGTGGAGCTGAGAGCATAAGAGATGGGGAAAAAAAGAAAGGGAAGCATCTGATTTCTGTGTATTTCACTGTGGAGGGGAAGGAAGGAGCCGCAGTAGCAGTAATTCCTGAGTCACATATCAGATTAGCTTTCCGCTGTCAGAATCACAGCTTTCCAACAGGGCATCATAGCGGCATGGGCCTTCAACCTCAGGCCCTCAAAGAAATCAGCAGACAGTAACAATCACAGCCTAGGAAATGTATACAGATTTTACTCTGAGTTTTCATGTGAAGCCACTGCGAAGAGAATATAACTTCAAGCTGAACCAGAACAGCTCTATTTTCCATACATCAACTACAAAGCCATTTCAAGCTCATGAAAAAATTAATAAAAATACAAGAAATACTTTCCTTTTCTCAAAGTGAATTGCAGTGACATTCCTGCTTCCTGATAAATATTGTAAGGCACTGGAGGAAAAAAATGCTCCACTCACAAATGTCCATGGGCTTGACAAGTCCAAAGCTGAAACTAGCAAAAACCAGAATGCTTTTTTCCAGGTATTAACATTAGCTTTTTGTATTACTGACACAAAAGTGCCCCAGATTTTTCATCGTGAAGATATGTTCATCTGAGGTGATGGAGACAGAGTCATCAAGTGACTGGCACCAGCTTACAAGACTAATGGTATTCTAATATTTGCCAATTCAGTGAGGTGCCCTAGCCACTAGACCCAAGGCTCACATGCCAAGTAATGGGTAAACTAATGGCCACAGCTGCTTGATGTTCCCTCAGCAAAGGAACTCTGTGCACCCCCAGCTATGGCACCAAAGATGAAAGTCAAACTTGCCTGTTGAGACTTTAATATTTTCCATGTAAGCATGATTGCTTACAGACATACGAAAAGAGTGACTGCTCATAAGCTCAGTCATATGAAGGGATGTCTCATATATAAATGACCTATGTCTTAGCACAAATCAGAAAGAAAAGTAACAGAGAGAGTATTTACCTTTAGCTCTTAACGGGGAATCCCTTTGAGAGATTGCCCTCAAACTGGCCATCCCTAAGCAAAACCAGACAATACTTACAGAGCTGAATTGAAAACTCCTAAAGCCACTGTCAGGAAAAGTCTAGGAGGCATCATGTTTTCAAAAACATCCTAATCTATCCGAAAGATAGAGACAAACGTGGACACAGATCAATCTGAAGTACTCTTCTTGGAAAAAGACTGGGGAGCAAGGTTAAAAATGGACTGCTGCAAAAGTAGAGAAATGTTTTTCTGATCTGCTTTGCCCTGGGGGAATGTGCTGTGCCTCAGGGTCAAGGAAACCAGTCGTCTGAATATTAGAAAGGTCCAAGGAAGAGGGTAACATTTGTACCAATGCATAAAGTCCAATAGCGCAGTGAAGCTCTCCATGTCTCCTCTCTTCTCAAAACATAGTATTTTTCTCCTGTTATAGAGCACCTTCATCACTCACAGTTTTGCGCTGTCTTGCACTAGTGACTTGGGGGACCTATGATTCACCTGTAGCCTCCTCCCAACATCTGTGAGGAAGCTGGGTAGCAACTTTATATTAAATATAAATCACTATGCTGGGCTGAAGCCCTGTTTCCCCAGGCCACATTGTCAACTTCCTTGGGTTCAGTAGTGTGCACAAGAGCAGCTCTGCATCAGTGACATGAGTTGTGAATAAATGTATCTCTTCTCTCAGCCTTTTTGGTGTCCTGGGATTCTTGTGGAATGTGAAATGTAGGATGACCTTGCTTGAACGCTGCTTCCCTCCATACCACCATGAATCAAATGCGAATCAGCATTCCTGGCTTGAAGCAGATAAGCATTTAAGCATGCACTTAAGCGCTTTACAAAGGACGAGGCCCTGGAGCAGAAACCTCATTTCCAAATATAGCACACAAGAAAGGCACTGCTGTATGGCTAGCCAGGCTGCATCTCTGGAAATGGTGCGTAGCATGGCTAGTAACACGGCCCCAGCACTTGGCACAGATACCAATGTTTGGAGGTGCTTGTACCTCAGCTCATGCGAAGGAAGAAAGCTGAGGCAGACAGTGCAAAATGGCTTGTAGCCTGCCAACTCCATTAATCAATTTGAACTGTATTTTCTTTTATCTCTATTATGCATTGTTACCTCTGGCATGAGGACTTCTTTCAAACTGGTGACATATTGGATATCTCATTGTGTTTAAATCACAATAAACTTATTCCAGAATTAAATGGTTATTAAATGCTCTAAAACTCTTGATTTGTTTAGAAAAATATAGCACCAAAGCTTGCAGGTAGTGAAGCACTGCTAAGCTCATATATATGCGACCTCAAATAATTTTTCATGTCATTAAGCAGAACACAATTCCAGATTTATTTTAATAATTCATATATTGTTTCATAAATAAAAAACAAACGTGTGTTCAGCAAAGAGACCTTTTTTACAAAAGAAATAATAAATTATTATTTCTTCCCTTAAAGAGATCTCTCTGCTGAACACTTGTTTGGTTTTTATTTATGAAACAATGAATTATTAAAATAAAGTTAGAAGCATGTTCAGTTTTAATGACATCAAAAATTGTCTGTGGTTTCTATAGAGTATGTGCTCAATTTTGATTTCCTTGAAAACTCTTCCCAGAATTCTTATTTTTTTTACCAAAAAACTCTGTGGTAGTCAGGAGGTGATCTGTCTTCAGCACAGGTTCAGAAGAATTCATTGTTGTTTATTTAATCCAAACTTGCCTCCCTGTCTGGATCTTGTGGGGAAAAAAAATGCACAAAGGAAACTATATGTCATGTAATTTTGTAAATATTAGAAGGCACTTGAAATAAATCCACATGCATTATTCAAACTTTTAAGTTTTTAACTCTTTTATCCATTGTTCTGGGTGTCCTGGGTTCAGCAGTAGCAGTCATTTTTCTCCTTCTTAGTAGCTGATGCAGTGCTGTGTTTTTGACTTT
>WYDI02041765.1:0-18341 GCA_009867235.2 Psittacus erithacus
ATGTGCCTTAGCATGCCTTCCAGGAGAATGTGCTCCAAGATTTTGCCAGGCACAGAGGTGAGACTGACTGGTCTGTACTTCCCCTGGTCATCCATTTTCCCCTTCTTGAAAATGGGATTATATTTCCCTTTTTCGAGACATCGGGACCTTCACCAACTGCCATGTTTTTTCAAATATAATGGACAGTGGCTTAGCAACTTCATTCGCCAGTTCCTTCAGGACCCGTGGATGGATTTCATCAGGTCCCATGGACTTGTGCACATTCAGATTCTTAAGATGGTCTCAAATCAGATCCTCTCCAGCAGTGTGCCTATGGTCTTCATTCTCAGAGTCCATTCCCACAACACAGGGTGCTGCTCAGTCATACAGAGAAACCAGCTCCAGGTGACTTGTTTACTGTAAGCCTCATTCATACAGAATGCTGGCAGCCTGGTATGACCTTAGCATATTTTAAACACAGCCATGCAGGTGTTAACAGTGGCAGCAGGCCACTAGTGCTCTACTTTCGAACACTTTAAGGATGAAAAACAGAACATATGTGCTAAAAATGCACTAACAATCACCATTTCTTAATACTACAGCAACAGGTACATGTCCTGCTCAGTCTACCATTCTGGGTGCTGAGAGAATATCTTATATCTAACATCTAACCTTTCCCATAGGTTTTATAAAGCAGGTTAAAAATTGAACTGAATTATGTAGCTGGAGTTTTTTAGCTCTAATTCTTCTAGACTGAAGTAAAACCTTGCCTTTCACTTTACCATGAGATGATTCCACACCACTATTGCCTTATTTTTATGAAAACTGATAGTGACCACTCTGCATGGAAAAAGAAGTCCTGGAGAGAATGGTTATCACTTGCTTTGTTTGTGATAGGGGACAAAAAAATAGCTCAAT
Source organism: Psittacus erithacus (assembly GCA_009867235.2). Taxonomy (NCBI): domain Eukaryota; kingdom Metazoa; phylum Chordata; class Aves; order Psittaciformes; family Psittacidae; genus Psittacus; species Psittacus erithacus. Next base: position 898 of record WYDI02041765.1, read on the forward strand.
CTGTGAGCAAGAACATGTAGATTAGATATTAGGAAAAGGTTTGTACCTCTAAAAGTGGTGAAATGTTACGAAAGTCTTCTGGATAGGCTATGTGATCTCTTGTATGTTGGATCTCCGCAGCTCTTAGCTATACAACTGTCATAGCTAGCTTAATTTAGCTTAATTACAAACATCGCGGCTCTGTGTAAGGACACTGGAAGGGAAGTCAGGTGACCTTTTATGCTCTATGTCTCTGTGTTTCTTTGCTCTTATTTTCTAAAAAAAAAAAATAAAAAAATAAAAAGAAGTGTTGCTGTTCAAGAAAGAAATAAAGCCAATGCTCAGAAAGTATCTGAGATGTAAATGATTAATATAGTCTTTTAATTAAGCTACATCTCTCCTGTAGCAAGCTTTCATTCTTGCTGACTTGTGGGTTAAAACAGCCCCAGATGAAGAGGATAGATAGTATTTCCATAATTTCCATACACTTTTCAATTATCATTTTGGAGCAATATGTGTGCAGTGACGAAATCTCAAGTTGATTGTCTTTTTTCTCTGAGGCATAAATTGCTAGAAAGTGTTAGAAGAACGATGAAAGAAAAAAATCAGCTGAAGAGAAATTATCTATTTAAATGTGATCTTAGATGTTTGAGGGTTTCTGAGATGTATTTGATTCTTTTAACATGTTCTAGATAAATAAATACTGCTGTCAAATCAGTGAACTGAAAGCTAAAAGAAATAATATCCTTAAAAACCAGCTGAGGCATTTTCAGTATTTTTTTTTTTTTAACATATCTTCCTTGGAACCAAACTTATAATTCCTGGGTGTTGGAAAAAAATCAGAAGTAGATTTACTATTTTCTTAGGAAAATGACTTTAATACAGCCCAACAAAAATCATTCTGTTCTGGAGATAAAATAGTGTTATAAAACTATTTACACAACAATATGTAATTTTACATGAAAGAAAAAGCATACACTAAATATTTTATTTGCATTAATGTCTATGATTCCCAAGTGGCACAGGAACTTATTGTCAGAACAAAAACCATATATTTGTTTTTATGTTCTTGGTTCTTTACCTCTTCATGTATCTTGCTGCTTTTGGAAATCCAATTTGCAACACTTTGAAAAGAGTCCATATTTTCTCTGAAGATCATAGTTTCCTGCAGCAATTCTAACCAGAATACAGAATTATTTTTTTGTCAGACTTGATGAATGTGGGTTGAATTTTGTAGCAAGTAGTTTCAGATCAGCTTCATGAGCAATATCCTAACAGTGCAGATGACACTCCAAAGTGACAGCTAGATAACCTGAGTCGAGGAAACCCCTTAACATTTAAAAATATAGATTTTAATATATTTTAAATCTGCTTGCCATATAATTTTGTTCTAGAAAAGTAAAGATGGTGCCTCCAGGGTTGTAAGGTACATTTTAAAAGGCCCAGTAAGGAGCAGAACAGGTCTTCTGAGAGCAACAGAGTTATTCTCTCTCATAATTTTAACTATTTATTATAACTACCCAAAATTCTCTGCCAGGAGTACTGGATCTTTCATGAGCACTTCTCATCATACAAAGATCCCTCATGCACACAAGTTGCATCCTAGGAGAGACTGAGAATTCTCTCATCTTGGAATACCAGGAGTCACAGTAACGCACTTGAGCTAGATGTCCAGCTTTAAGGCGGTTAAAGTAAAATGATATAAATTCATTCCTCTGTGACCCTGGTCCAGTACTAAGTAACTTGCTATCACAGTTCTACAATGCTTTATCTTGACAGTGTTTTAAAAACAGTACAATGATAACTGAAAGGAAGTGCATGTCTCTATTGTCTTGAAGATATGTAACCTCCTGTAACCTAGTTTTCAAACTTCTTGAATGTAGGTACAGAAGCATAATAGGTTTGGTTGGTTGGTTGGGGTTATTTTTAAAACAATAAAGAACTTTGCTTATCAAATACCATGGTAAATGAACTTCAGGAGAGATGGATTTTGCTATTATCTATATGTGATAAACTTCAAGAAAAAATAAAATTGCATTACATTATGTATATTCAATGGCATAGGAACCTATTTAGGCTGATGGTTCTGGTCAGGAATTACAACTTTTGGAAAGCACTTTAGGTTTCACATTTTAAAATTTTATAATGTAAGTACAGGAGGACATAGGAATTAAGGTCTAAGTGTGAGGTGAAGAGTTCTCACAGGTAGAAAGTTATGCATGAGAAAAGAATGGAGCTGGAATTAATGGAAGAGGAAGGCTCAGATGCACAGGAATGCTGAAGGGTTAAACAAAAAAGAGCACAGGGAGAGGATAGCAAAAGTCAGAGAAAGGAGAAGCAGGAAGAGCTGCAGGTGAAGGAAGAGAAAAGTTCTCTCCATACAAGGAAGGGGAGAGAAGCTGAGAAAAATAAACAGAATTCTTTATTAGAATTAGAAATGCAGGTGCCAGAAAATAAGAGAACAGAAATAGTAAAATCATAAAAAGTAGGAGAAGTGGCTTTTTTGTTTTCCTGTAGTGCCAGTGAGCTAGACTTGGCGGTCTGTCACATCTCCTTGATTGTGCCTGCTCAAGTATAAGTAAGAAACAGGCAAATGCCTTTTCCCCTGGATGCCATGGGCCAAAGGAGTAATGTTTAGTTCCCTTTGATCCTCTGGAGTAAGCACCAAAACTCCTGCCTTCAGGAAACTGAAACTTTCATACTTTTCTTTCAGTTTTACTTGTCTACAGTTTATTTTTTATGCTGTGTCTTTTCATCACTGTGTTGGGAACACCCTGGTACTTTATAACTGATGGTTGGGTAGGTTAGAGCCCAGGTCAGGTTTCCAACATAGCCTCTTGTTTAGGAGGCCATAATTTTTCCATCACATGAAGCCTAATCTTCAAAAACTGCTTGGTAAATAGATTATAACATAAATAAACTTGAACTCATATTTTACTGTTATTGCTGGCTTTTATTGTTTGGGGCAAAGCAGACCTAATAATTAGTGTGACAGAAGGCAGAAGCACAAAGGTGGCTTTTGTTTATAAGCACAGGAGAAATACTTCTCTGAAGAGAAATTTGACTCAGAACATAAGCAAAGTAATTAATTTTAAATTAGAATAAATAACTGTTTTACCTAAGAAAGGGGGATATAAAGCGTAAACATATTTTTTTCTGGTAGAAAATCTTCCTTGAGGGATTCTCAGTACAGATTGTGTGCAATTAAGAATGCTTTATGTACTGTAATGAGAGCTCAGAAGACAACTGATAAGGATTTTTTTGTCGTTGTTTTGACTCAGATATGTTACAATATATTCAGTATAAGTAATTATGCAGTAAGCAATTATACACAATTGTTTTCCTTATGTTGTGTGCAAAAACTTTATAAGTGTTTTCCCTTAAGTCCTGTTCTTAATATTAAAAAAAACCCAACAAAACAACAAAAAACCGCCCCGAATACACACACACACAAAAAATGGATGTAGGTAGACGGATGTAGGTAGAATAGAGTAGGATAGGATAGGATAGGATAGGATAAGATAGGATAGGACAGAATACATTGGAAGGGACCTACAATAATCATCTAGTCCAACTGTCAGACGATTTCAAAGCTAACCAAATTAAAATTCTGGAGATTCTTTTTCTTATCTTTTGGTAAGGAGGAAATCTAGTTAACAAGTTAGATGAAAATTCTACATGTTTATCCCAAACCTTAGTAAGAAAATTCTAGTTTTCACGTTCTTTCTAGGAATCGCTAAAACATTTAAACTGGCTCTAATAAACAGGTTTTCTTGTTTCTTTTTTGTGTTTGGGGTTGGTATTTTGTGGGATTTTTTGTTTGTTTGGTTGGTTGTTAAATATCTAATTTATTTCTAAAAATACCACTCACAAATATTGTAAGATTTCTTAGCAGCTTATGGGACATCATGCAAATACCAAGGTCAGGCATAGAAAAGCATCATTGCTAGCAATGATGAGGACTGTGATAAACCCAGCCATGAATGACTACTGGAAAGTATGCTGGATTAACACTCCCTCCCTTTCCCCCATCCCTGCAAGCTCATCTGTGTGACAGCCACTTGCATCAAAGCAGTTTCAGAGCCTGGACTTTTCCAGTATTAAAGCATTGCTTTCCCATTAGGATCCAGATATGCTTAGTAGAACAGTTTCTTCATTGTGTCAAAACAGTTTTTATCAACATTAAGAGGGCAAGTTTTTAAAGTTCTAAGACTTTGCAAAGTGTTTTATAGTCAGGACAAGTATCACAATAGCTCACAACAATGCAGCAAAAAATCTCATTTCAAAGCCATCTCTTATGGGCTCCTCTTGTTAGGATTACAGTACAAGAGTAACTACTGAGCCTGTCTGTCTTTTGAGGGATAAAGCAGGTTTGTTTTTTTTTTTGCATTAGGTAGTAATGAGCCTGCATCAGAATTTTCCTTATTACTATTGCTCATTAGATTGTGCAAAGCTACGCACAGCAGAAAAAGATCAGCGGCTTTACTCTTTCAAAGAGGTACTGCTAAAATTAGGGCAGTACTGCTTGCTCATGATAGTCACTGGTTCCCACCTCTTCTAGAAATATGCAAAGTGTTAATTCTGAAGTACAGAATGTACAGTCCATGTTTAGGCCTTGATGTTATGTATGCCTATTCCTATATAACAATGTATAAGCATGACTCAAGTCCTGATTCTTCACAATTTGATGAACATAAGACTAGCACAGATAGGGAAAATATTTTATTGCTGAGAGATATTCTGGTCACTTATTCTCAAGAAAATTTAACTCAAGACTAAGGAGATTAAGGAACTGGGACAGATTGGTTTATTCAGCCTAGCAAAAGGCAAACCAAGTATGGAAACAGACACGAAATGCATATGTTTATGCAGAAACACCAGGGAGGGAGAAGAATCATTTACGTTCTTATACTAATATGAAAATAAATGGTAGCAAACTGATGTCAAATGTTTATAAACTGAAAATTAGAAAAAGCATTCTCCAAGTAAAAATAAACCTGGAAAAGAAGTGAATGGAAAAGCGGCAGAGGACGATACAGATTGACATAAGGCAAATCACTGCAAACAATTCTTTTTCTTGCCTCAAAAGATCATGTTAATTTTGAAATAGCTTTGACCTGAAAAAGATCAAACAGATCCAGAGACAGAGTGCATATGACATTGAGGCAAGGAGAAAATTATTGCTTGGTGACCTAAGAAGAAATAAGTAAGGCTGTGTTAATTTCTGGCCTCAAGAAATACTTATTCAAAGAATAAGAGTAGTTCACATTAATAAGTAGAATGATTTATATATGTATCAGTCAAAGAACCTTGCTGCACTGTTTTATTAAATTGTTGTAGATGGATTCCTACTGATGCTTTTGCCCATCTGGGACACATGTGGTTATGAGGAAGATGGAGAGGTATCTCATCCATCAGCCAGGAATCCATGGATCAAAGCAGGGTGTCAGCATGCATTCATTCTTCTAAAATAACAGTGAATAATCATATTTTCTTTGATGAGTTTTGAAATAGAAACTTGGCAAATTGTAGCACAAAAGATATTATCAAGTAAGCACGACTTTTGCTGCTCACTGTTCCAGGAGAACTAAACTGTCACAAACACTGAAATATTTTCGTCTGCGAAGAGCAAGTCTGCAAGAGAAGTTATAGAATCATGGAATCAACCAGGTTGGAAAAGACCTTTAAGATCATCAAATCCAACCACTACCACAGGACTGCCAAGTCCACAACTAAACCATGACACTGATGGCCTTATCTACATGGTTTTTGAACACTTCCAGAGAAGGTGATTCCACCACTGCCCTGGGCAGCCTGTTCCAATGTCTGATTACCCTCTCGGTGAAGAAATGTTTCCTAATATCCAACCTAAACTTCCCCTGGCACAGCCTGAGGCTGTTATCTCTTGTCCTATCACTTGTTACCTGGGACAAGAGACTGACCCTCACCTCACTGCAACCTCTTTTCAGGTAGTTGTAAACAGCAATAAGGTCCCCCCTGAGCCTTCTTTTCTCCAGGCTAAACCACCCCAGCTCCCTCAGCCGTTTCCCATGATACTCATTCTCCAAACCCTTCTCCAGCTTTGTTGCCTTTCTCTGGACCTGCTCCAGCACTTCAATGTCTTTCTTCTAGTGAGGGTCCCAGAACTGAACACAGCGTTTGAGGTGCAGCCCCACCAGAGCCAAGTATGGGGGGATGATCACTGCCCTGGCCCTGCTGTCCACACTATTTCTGATACAGGCCAGGATGCTGTTGGCCTTCTTGACTGTCTGGGCACAAACTGGCTCACATTCAGCTGTTGTCAATCAGCACCCCCAGGTCCTTTTCTGCCAAGCAGCTTTTCAGCCATTCTTCCCCAAGCCTGGAGCATTGCATGGGGCTGTTGTGGCCCAAATGCAGGACCTGATACTGAGCCTTGTTGAACTTCATACCTTTGGCCACATCCCATGGATCCAGTCTGGGCAGATGTCTCTGCAGAGCCTTCCTATCCTTCAGCAGATCAACGCTCCCACCCAACTTGGTGTCATCTGCAAATTTACTGAGGGTGCACTCAATCCCATCACCCAGATCTTCAATGAAAATGTTAAACAACACTGGCCCTAACACTGAGCTCTGAGGGACACCACTAGTGACTGGTCACCAACTAGATATGGTGCCATTTATCACAACTCCTTGGGCTCAGCCTGACAGCCAGTTTCCAAAAAATTGAAGAATGCATCTATCCAGGTCATGAGCAGCCAGTTTCTCCAGGAGAAAGCTGTTGCAGACAGCGTCAAAGGCTTTACTTAAGTCCAAATAGACAATGTCCACAGCCTTTCCCTCATCAACCAGGCAGGTCACCTTATCACAGAGGGACATCAAGTTGGTCATCAGGACCTGCACTTCATGCACCCATGCTGACTAAGCCTAGGTTTTCTCACAAGTGCTTTATGTCTCAGAATAATTTGCTCCATGGCCCTCCTTGGCAATGAGATCAGGCTGAGAGATCTGTAGTTTGTGGGGTCCTCCTTCCTGCCCTTTTTATAGACAGGCATCACAGTGGCCAACCTCTAATCATCAGGCACCTGCCCACTATACCAGGACTGCTGATAGATGATGGAGAGTGGCTTAGCAAGCTCCTCTGACAGCTCCTTCAGCACTCTTGGATGTACACATCTGGCCCCATAGACTTGTATACATCTAAGTGGAACAGGAGGTCATTAGTCATTTCTTCCTGAATTATGAGGACTTCAATCAGCTCCCCATCTCTGCCATCCAGCTTAGGGAACTGAGCAAAAACAGCATTAAGTACCTTTGTCTTTTCCTCATCCTCAGTCACAAAGTTTCCACTGGTATCCAGCAGAGGGTGGAGGTTCTCCTTGACCCTCCTTTTATTGCTAATATATTTGTAAAAGTACTTTTTGTTGTCTTTTATGGCAGTGGCCAGATTTATTTCCGTCTGTGCCTTTGCTTTTCTAACTTTTTCTCTACTTGACCTAACAGCATCCTTGTATGCTTCATGAGGAGACAGTCCCTTCTTCCACAGGTGATAAATTCTCTTTTTTTCTCCTGATTTCAAGCACTACCTCCTTGTTCAGCCATGCTGGGCTTCCCTGCCAGTTTGATTTTCAGCACATAAGGACTGACTGCTTCTACGCCTGAAGGATTTCATTCTTGAAGAGTGTCCAGCCTTCCTGGATCCCTTCATCCTTCAGTTTCCCAAGAAAATGAATTCTGCCAAACAGCATCTTAAACAGGCCAAAACTTCCCAGAAGTCTAAGGTGGAGGTCTTGCTGACCTTTTTCCTGACTTCTCCAAGGACTGAAAATTCAGTCATTTTGTGATCACTTTGGTCAAGACAGCCTCCAGCCATCATATCACCCACCAGTCCTCTGTTTGCGAACAAATCTAGCCAGGCACCTCCCCTAGGTTGCTCACTAACCTGCTGGGTTAGGAAGTTATCTTTCACACCCTCCAAGATTATTTCTCCTCTGCTGTGTTGTACTTCCAGCAGACATCTAGCAAAATCCACAGACATTCATTGAGCAAATCACATTTTGAGAGTAAAGCCACAGTGCCTGAGCTGCTCAGTATTTTCCTTTAAATTAAACAATCTAAAGGCTGAGCCCCACATGCTTCATTGTGGTTTTAAATCCAAGTTAGTTAAATGTATTCTACAATCAAAGGCAAAGCAAGTCTATCAGTATTTCCCATATGGCTCTTTGTTTTCATATCAGAATCATTTAAAAAACAAAGCACATAATCCATTACTGCTGACTGCTTAATGAAGAAGGAGGTATTTTGCTTGCGGTTTGTTTTTTGTTTTTTTTATTAAAAATACCCTAAACCACCCAAACTAAAAAATCCAGAATCTTCATTTGTCAGATTAGATGAGTAGTGTTACATTAAAGAAAATTCCATTATGATGTTATTAATTATGAGAATACTCATCCATATTATTAAAATACAGATGAGAATTTGAAGAACAGTCAACAAATCACATTTAATGACTGTTTTAAAGTTTCTCTCCTACACATCCAAGCTAATTAAAACCTACACATATATGAGCAGAATAGTGATAATATTAACTTAGGACTCTGCTGGTGAAATTAAAGGGCCTATCATGCGTTGTCTAACCTTTAGATATTAAACTAGAGACAGCCTTTCAAAGAAATGGTGGTGATAAGCCTTCAAGTGAGTGAGACGACGCTGGAATAACATGCCTCAGAGGACCATAACAGTGTATGACAGCTGGAGACCTAAAAGCTAATGAAAGATAAGCTCTCAACAGAAGGACTGTCAAAGAAAGTAAACGGTGTAACGAAAAAGTCAAGGCAGGAACAGAGCTTATTCTGCAATAACAGTGAGGGAAAAGAAGATTGGAAGAATGAGGCTGTGAAATCCAGCCTTATCTTCTGACTTTTAAAAATGTGTCTCCTTGAACCAGCCTTTAAAAACAAAGAGCTTTCGGTTTGGTTATCACTGGATTATGGAAATTCACTGAAAGCAACTCTAATCCTTTATAATGTATTTAATAGGGGTCATTATTTAACCATCACATGCATCACAGAATATTCCCTTCTGAATTTGGAAATTCATGGGTGAGTCTCAGGACTTTTGAGTTATGTGCCGCATGCTACATTTTAAGTGGGTTTTACCAAGATCCACCTAGTTCCTGGTTTTCACTCAGTGAATAGCTGAACACCCTACAGCAACTCAAACCAACAAACAAGACCTAAACAGTAGTATTTCTAGTGTATATTTTCATGGGGAAAAGAAAGAGCTCAAAAGCCCTGAGGAGACATACAAATATTCCCTTTTTTCCGTCTAGAATGCTCACAGTCAGCATTTTTGCCGCTACAACCCTCCCATATTAGCACATACAAAAAAAAAATGAAAAAAATGGAATAACTACACCTTAATCACATGTAAAATGAAGGACTCTGATCTGGGTTTTGTAGCCCTACTGAATTCTTTTAGAAAATTCCCCAAAGTGGATGACATAACTAGCCTATAAATTCAGAATTGCTCACATACACAAAATGCATTCATATCAAGATTTTCAGAAGCATGCAGATACCACCATAGATACCAGATGCCTAAGAAGATTTTAAAAACCCCAGCCTAAACAGCTATTTTTTTGGGATTAGTTTTACTTCTGAATTCTGTGTGAAATATTCACCAAAAATTCTACTAAACATAAAGAAGAACTACAGATTAGCTGGTTTCAATTGCCTTTTTAAAATGTGTATAAAAGCAATCAGCCTGCATTGCATAAACTTTTCCATCCTCTGCTTTCTCTACCAAACCAGAGCAAAAAGGGATTTTTAAGGAAGATGACTGTCACTTTTAAGAGTCTCAAATAAGCATCTTCCAATCAGCAACCAGCAAACTAAAAAGTTACTGTATGACAGCAAAATTAATTCAGAGGTCTTTTTTGGGGAAAATATCCCTTTCATCACTTCTATTCCCTGCAATTGATTTTAATTATAAGTTTGGTCAAAAATATATTGGTAGGAGGATCAGAGCTTACAAGAAAATATCCCACTGCTAGCATGCTAATGGGACTCAGCTGCAAAGGAAATAAAGCAGTGTAATTAAAGTTTTGTTTCTTTGATTCCTTTCTTCTGATTATCATAGGTGCTATTTTTGTATTGGTGAAGAAAAAAATAATTAAATAATGCCCTAAGAAGTGCAGATCTAGAGATCCTTCTCATCCACATCTTTGATACGAGTACTGTCCCAATCTTACTTTGTGGGAAGTACCTTGCCGTATTGCACACCAAGAATAAGTTCATAAAGTCTAACTAAAAATAAGGAGAAGTATAAGTACTGGCCATCCAAACAATTTAATTTTTAGCCAGTTCCTGGAAGAGGTTTGGTCTATTAAAGTCTACCAACTAAGATCTATGCATACGATGGGGGATGACAGCTCATGCCAAGGACAGTTTCCTTACAGACAGAGCAAATGTGCCTGTACTGACCTAGTGGCAGCAAAAGTCCCTAATTTGTTGTATTTACTGGCAGAGATATTAATGTGTATCCTGGGCCATTCTTAAATCCACTTCTATCACACATATAGGTAGCATTGACTGTCTTGAGATCTTTTTCCTGAAACCTAGAGGTCAAGACAGTTTATATGTTTCTATTTTAAATTAAAACAACAGATGAAATTGGCAGAATTGTTAAACCCCATCTTACTAGTGCTAGTGCATTGACAACTACTGTTATATTTTATTAAAACTTTTTTGATGTTGTTAAAAATAAAGACAAAAGACCCATACATTTTTAATGCAGAAATTAAAATGTTTGAATAAGGCATGGTGTATTTCAGCTTAGTCTGCCATAATGGATCCTTGGAGTATGTTTTATTTTTCCTTCATGTAGTATATCAAAATGATAATCAGTTACAAGACCTTACATTACAAGAATCTGTGTATTGTATATTAATCAGCTGTTTGATGTAGATAAAGGGCAGGGAAAAAGAGCATTCTGTTTGACACAGAAAACATACCTGAAGAAGAGAGCATCAGTTTACCCAAGCTAAGATAATTTAAAATAAAAAAAAGGTGTATCTTGTTTTATGGTGGATTAGTTAGTTTATGTAAAGAAGCTGCCATATTCATTGTCACCATAATTAAGATGCATAACTTCTGAATACGTACTGAAATGATACTGTAAAATCATATGCTATGGAAGGGAAGGATTAGAAAAAGGTATAAAATCCTTGTGCAAATAAAGAGATTGGAGAATCAGTGCCTCCTCAGCAGCCTCTGAATGTCAAATGTGCAAAAGCATCGATCAGTAGGAGGCGCTGTTACACAGACTTTGTTTTCTTTTACTCCTTTCTCTTACGTGTAAGAAAGAACCACACTTTTAAGAATCATAAAGGGTAACGTCAAGGGTGATGTACAAGTTTTCAAGAATGACAGTAGTTTAGACAGTAGTTTAGGCCTGACAGATGCAGGAGGACAAACAGAAGACAGAAAGAAGACTATTTGGAAGAGGGTCAAGCAGTCTGAGAAAGAACTTTCGTGAAATGAGAAAGAAGCAATAATCACAAATTCTTGCTGACATCCTAAAAACTTCACTTTCTAATGTGTCACTGCAAGTGGCACTTGGTTTGCAAAATAGTCTGTTTGTGAAAAGGCAAACATGCAAATACTTGTTTGACACAGCTATCTAAATCCTTAAAAGTGATTATCATATCCAAGAAGATACTGGATGATTATTCATTTTATCTATACAAATTAGAGATTAAATTTTCTCTCCTTTGTGTAGAGTAACATCTCTGTTCCATATATAATCCTGAATGTAATGCAATAGATTGTTGGTGGATAAAGGTAGCATTCAATATGAATGAGCAAAGCAGGTTCTAGATCAAAAAGACATTTCATGAAAAAATGCAAGTAATTCCTAACATTCTCCACATGTACTGTCATAGACATGGTGAAATTCATCAGAACACAGCTAACTATCTGAAACTAATTTTGAGTAAGGAATGAATGAAAATATAGAAATTATTATTTCTTTATAGCTCAGGGTATTTTTAAGTTACAGTTTATAGTTTGTCTAAGCAGGAATTGAAAAATGAAAGCAAATCTGATGGGCAGTAATAACCTCTGTTCATATAAAACAGCCTTAAAATTTTCAGATAAGACTGGGTCAAAAGCATATCCAAAATCATTACTGTAATTTTGCGTCCTGATCACAGGCTTTGGAGAGAATGCAGATTCATATTAGCAGTCTGAGTGCAGTCAGCAGCATAATAAGTGCTTATTTTTCAAAATATCTAAATTGTGGGCAAACAATGAGAAAAATAAAGCTGTGTTTGGTAATGAGAAAAACCTGCATCATCCCAAATATAGATCATAACACTCCTACATCACACAAGCTGTTTTCACATTATTTGTACTATAGTTGTGACACACAAATATGCTATAGGGAGCCCTGCAAATATAACAAGTAGAGATACCTGTCAAACTTCAGACTGCATATTTCTGTTTAACTGAAATTCATTAATTGTTCTGCATTGTTAGAGTAAGGAAGGGCTTCAGTTAGCTTTAGCATGAGGCAGATAAACTGCTTGGAAATCAAGGGAGAAGATTTTTTTTTTTTTAATATCTTTTTTTTCAGCAAATTATCATTTTCCACCCCAGTCTGTGAGGTCTTTTTTGGCCACAAAATGCTGTGTAAGCATGTAGGTATGGAAAATTCTCCCCAGACCATACTGAGCACTCATTAGAAAAATCCACATTATCTTGCAGAAGAGAAGCTGCTACAGTGTAACCTTTATTTAACCTCTACTTACCCCCCCCAAAGATACATAAGATTCAATTACACTTTTTGCCTCCAGTTATGTCAAGTTTAAAAAGGAAAATGAGATCTCAACAAGACTGGTTTTTAAAATAGCTGCAAATCATAACTTCTAGGTGTTGGAACTTACTGTGCAATATTCCAGACATCTTAAGTGAATAGTCCAAATGACTCAATACTAGGAATGTTTCCAGTATAAGCCTTCAATCTATTTTAGGTGAGATGATTTGCAATTAAACCCCAGAGTATGCTATTCAAATTTTAAAGGGATCCTCTGCTTTCTCTTGTAATAGGATTGACATACTTGCATAATACTTTCCCAAGCTTCAGTAATTGGATTGTCTCCTCTGCATTTTTTAACATTTTAATTTGTGAAAACACTTTGTGTTTTCTTTTTTAGAAAATTTAGTGAAATAACAGTCTTGGGAGTTCTGATGTGCCTTAGTTCACCATAACCCTCAAGCATTGTTTTTTGGTTGGTTGGTTGGTTGGGTTTTTTCCTTCTTTTTCCCATTTATATAGAAGTAGCTGGTTAGATCCTTAAAAGACAAGCAAAATCCAAGGTTAGAAGTCATTCTACAATGTCTTTTCCTTTTAGCATATTATACAAAACACACAGCAAGTCTTACAGGCTCTCCATTGTCAGCAAGAATGTTGCTTCTGCACTGAATCTTTATTTCCTTTTTTTCCTGAATTTAAGGCAAACGTCCCATAGGGAAAAAGTGTTCAATATTTTCAGACAAGCCTCCATAGCTTAAAAAATCTCTCTGACCTGGTTCAATACTTCAAACCTTTATTCTATTAACACCTATTTATATGATAATACTTGTATGCCACAGTTGTAGAACCCTGAGTACTTATACAGTCCACCCGCAGGAGCTCATAACATGAGGCAAAAAAAAAGGACATGGAGCATTCTCAAAGGCAGCATTTTGCCCTAGTTTAGAAAAAGAGGGTATCCTTAAACTCTTAAAAATGGAAAATATAGAGGTAAGAAATGCGGTACTTTTGCAATTTGACTTCATTTTGACCTCTTGTGCTTAGCAATAATACTTGAAGGACAAGGAAGCATATGGACCACAACTACAGCTCTCAGTACATGTACTCTGGGGACACTGTACTGCTACTGACTCAATTCGATACACTCACAAGCCCCAGTACAATGCAGTATAGAGATAACAGCATCTGCAACGGCAACATTTTGTTTTCAGGCTAATAGGCCTTGCTTCTTCTGTTTAGGATTTCACAGTATCAAATATTATTTCTGGTTTTAGGACCCAGTCAATAACTGAATGTTATAAACATATCAGTTTCAATTAATGCTAGCATAGAAGTACGCATACCTCACATTACTGATCAGCATAAAGTTCTGTAAAATAATCTGGTTAATCTGGTAATGTGCTCCACAGACCTTAACTCAGAACCTCTGAAATGCAACAGCTCAGCAAATTCTGTAGCAAAGTTATTAGAAATCTATTTTGAATTAAACAGGTGGGTGTGAAAATGGCAGAGCAAACCATGAAACAAGACAATGAAACTGCTCAGTCCATTTCTGTTACTAGAAGAGCAATTAAAATGAGGGGTGGGAGAGTCCATCAACACCTAAATAGGAAAAGAGAACTGATGTTTAAGGACATTCCACCAAACAAAGCAGCCAGCCGTAAAAATCAAAAATTAATTGTTAGACTTACAGTTATTTTAGTGTCTAAACTAACAGTATTTTTAGATGATACAAAAGAAAACAGACCCAAAAAGGGACAGCTGGAAAAGCAGTCATTTATTTTGAGTTCTGCAAACAAAGAGTGAAAACACAATAAAAAAATCCTTTTCCTATCCTCTTCCCTATCATGCACAGTGAGGCATAACAAAACTGAAGCCAAATCCAGCCTTCTAGTCCAATTCCTATTAATTAGATTTACCATCAAGAATGGCTGTCAAGACTGGCTTTCTTGTATGCTGTGCATTAACTTTTTTTCTTAAGTCCACTGAAACACATTTCATCACAATGAACTTGCTATGCTTTCTTTTACTGTAAAACTCAACTCGTTCTGCTCTGTGATACTTTGCCAAAAATACAGCCATTGTGCAAATTAATATTTACTGCGCTATCACTGAATAATGCAATGGTTCATGTACTTAGCAGTGGCACAAAGCATAAACTAGGCTCCTTAGGTAGAAGAGTGCATTTTATTTTAAAGACACAAGTTGAAGTAAACCTTAGACAACATCCACATCTCTGATTAAAATTCTTTTTTTCAGCTTCCACTTGCCTTTCCTCAGAATGGAAATGTGTTTCTCACTGTTAATTCTGCTCAGCACATCCTTGGTTTCCTTGCATGATTTTTACTGCTTGTATCTGCGCTAGACTGAAAAATTTTGCTGTCTTTTTAAGCATATTATTGGGATACTGTGCAGAAGATCCTCTGTGAGGCTTATAAATAGGAAACATTATAAGAGAATGAGTGCTCAAAAGCTTGAAAATCAGCCTCACAGCATTAATGTCTAAGCTATGCAGAGTCATCAAGAAATAATACTGCATTTTATGAATAATCATTGTGTAATATACATCAAAGAACTGCTGCGAATATTTGTCTAATAAAGACAACAGCTTAAGGATTAGTCCCATACCACTGGTTTGGGAAGAAGTATGATCATTGTGATCTGTCAGCAGATGATATATTC
The DNA here is from genome assembly GCA_009867235.2 of Psittacus erithacus. NCBI lineage: Eukaryota > Metazoa > Chordata > Aves > Psittaciformes > Psittacidae > Psittacus > Psittacus erithacus. The sequence goes on from WYDI02041765.1 coordinate 16,354, forward strand.
TGTTAAAATAAGCCATATAGTAACATAATTATTTATGCAGCGGCTTAAAATATACACCTGAACCAGGTAACTGAATTAATTAAATTCAAGAAATACTTTGTTTATTCTTATCATCATTAGGGTGGACAAAAAGGCATCCCTAACCTGTAATAGCTAATAAATACAAGGGTGCAGTGTGGCAAACAGTCTATGAAACTCCATGATTAGATAAGTAAGCAGCAAACTCAAGGAGAAAGAAAGGAGCTGGTTGTTAACGAAAAGTGTTATCACTTTATTGCTGCTTCTGGAAAGAACAGAAGTCATTTGTCTTTCCAAATATAATCTCTATAAATAATGAAGGATGTTTTGTAACGGGGATAATAAATTGCCAGTTCTATTTTCACAGCACTAAAACACATATCAGGACTGGCCTTGTGGAAATATAACTATGTAGAACAGCAATAAATATTGTTCCACATGTTTTTGTGCACTATTATTCTTGTTTTTAATTGCTTCAAACAACACAGAACAGACGGAGAGCTTTGGCATTCAGCAGGGGTTTGGGAGTCCTCTGCTTTTTCCAGGCTTTTAGTTGCAGGATTTTTATAACCCCAGACCCTCTGCAGAAGTGCAGTTCATCCTCAGGAACTGTTTCTTTCATTTTCCTAGTAAGCTGATTTCTGCTTCCCTGTCCATATACGTACTACCGTGTAGCATTTGTGAGGTAGTATCACATTTTTTACAGTGACACCACATGAAGGCATTCATTCCCTCATACATAGCTTTACAGCAAGAGAATATTCTTTCTTTACACAGGAACAAAACTGTTCAGAAATATTTCTAAGTAGATGCTGAGACATGATGCAGGCTTTCTAAGCCTGCATCTAATCTATCCTGTCATAGTTCAAATCTCTATAATCCAAAAAAATTAATCGTCAATTCTATTGACTTTAGAGAGATCAGTCCCTAAAGCAGCATTACTGAGTGGGATTTAGGCATTGTCCATGTAGCTTTATATAAAAAGCAAATAGTATAAATATAAATTTTCCTTCTGTCTTCAAATATACCTTCAGTAGGCTTATCAGAAAAACACAAACAACAGACTGAAAGTGGGCATCTGAATCACAACCAAAGCACTGTAAGGTGCACAAGAGAAACATTTTTCAGGTATTTTTATCTGATAGGAGGAAGCAATAACAGGTAGTCTCAGAATGTCTGAAAACACCAGCTTTGGTGAGAATACCATTAGCAAATTCTGTGCTAATGCTGCCAATGCTTCATGTTTACTTATAACTTTGCTTTGCTGGTATACATTCACTTAAAATAGCTGTTAATACAAAAAGAGAAACAAATGTCACATACAAGTTTAGGGGATAAGCAAGAGGAAACTCAGATTAGGAATATATCCTCTCTGCCTGGGTCATGGGAAAAGACATAACTGGAATGACTGACTTGTTTTTTGAGAATTTAACTCAGCAACTTTATCTAAAGAAAAATGTAGCAAAATGGATATTATCTGAAATGGCTGAGAACTTCTAGAAAGCGAGTATACATTCAGTATGCAATAGAAGGAATTGACTGGAAGAACAGAAGAATGATAGTCCATTGGTATGGAATCATAGAATCATTTGAGCTGGAAGAGACCTTTAAAGGTCATCTAGTCCAACCCCTGCTGCGATTGTTACCGAAAATCCGGAATAAGAGACTTATCAACACCAATGGGATGTAGATAAGCAGACACTTCTTTATTACGGCGCCGGGTGCACGGAGGATAGCTCCTCCTAGCATGCACACCTTGCGCTGAAATCATGTTTCTTATACAGGGTTACACATACAAATTCATCAGGTGTTCATACATAAATATATTATTTCCTAGAAATCATTATAATATTCTCCTCCCATTTCCGATTCTGCGCATTAAGAGTTAGAGTAATCTAGAAATGAGTCTGGGGTGTAACATGGGTAGGTGGTCTGTGAGTCGGTGGTTGCGATCTCCCCCTGCCGGAATT
>WYDI02041770.1:0-17860 GCA_009867235.2 Psittacus erithacus
GGAAGGACAGGTTGTGGGGGGAAAACAAGCAGGCTACATGCTTTTCTAATTTACGACTAAGCTTAAACCACAACAGGTCTAAAGGACACTAATGTGTGCTTTATTCACAGAATAAAGCTTTATTTGGCTGCAGTGTAAAAACTTCTGGGGAAGCAGGAGCCTGCTCTATGGACTTGGTGCTGTGAAAAATATTTCTCTGATACTTGGGCAGCAATTACAACTCTAGAAGGCATTGTGTTTCCTTGGAGGAGTTCGGTACCTCCCAGAAGTAGAAGAGCACTGAGAAACTTTCATATGTACACAACACAGACAACACTTAGCCATTCGTTTAGAAATCAGGTCTGTGCTTCCAGATTTTAACTTTGAATATCAGGCTATTGCCATTATCTGTCGCTTACCTAGCAAATATTTCACGATTCAGTGAAACAGCAGAACAGTAGGAACAGCTTCAACAAGAGCAGGTGAATGCAGCCCAGCATGTATTATAGCCTAGTAATTAAAATCAGGTACTTCTGGAACATAACAAATTCATTTCTCCCCAAGGAGAAGAAAATTCTGAAATATTAGCCATTGTATAAAAGGGTTGCTTCAGCTCTTTGTATTTAGTGACATACCATTGACTTAGGTGTCAAAAGTATCACATGATGTGGGAGCATGTGAAACACCATCTCGTGGCAGTGGAGGAGCTCAAGCTTCATTTAGCCTCCTGGTGAAAAAGTGCCTGACAGAGAACAAGCACCGATTAAAGTGCTGTGTATCTCCTGAGCTCCCTTCAGGCCTCTGAGGGAAAGAACAGGTCAAATTTAAATGTTGTTCACAACTGTGGGGGTCACTGATGCTAGGGGAGAAGTGAGGACCTCCACGTACAACAGAGGGACTTCTCAGAGACTGAACCACAATATTCTTACAGCTTTATATTGTCCAGCTACCATGAACCTAGTGATCAAGGCATGGTTTGTGTGTATGTCTGTGCAGACAGAAAAAATATCCATTTTAGATTCTGAATATCATCTCTACCAACATTTTTTCAGTTTTTATTGTCTAACAGGTAATCAAAATCTGTCTTGTAGCAGTAGAGAAATTTGGTCTTATCTCTTTTTAAAGCATTTTCAGTTTCAATATACTGTGAAACATGTTTTTGTGTTTCAGCAGTGATTGTAAGGTGGCTTTGAATGTACTGTTCTCGAAAGGGAAAGCTGTACTGATTTCATGAGGAAAAAGTGGTGTATTACAGCAGTAGTTGTCTGTGGCCATTTTATGTGGAAGATAAAATGTTGGTGAAGCCGTATCTTACTCTTCCTTCTCCCTTCACAATGAATGCGACTCATCAGTCCTTTCTGACGAGGATAGATCTGTATCCTGTTCCCACACTACAGCCAAGTCATCCAGGCAAAGAGCTGAGCATCAATAATGCTCAAAATGCTCCTTCTGCTCTGTCTGTGGCTTTCAGGCACTCTAGTTTGAGGGCTGTACCTCAAGCCACATCATAATCTTGAGCTTCTTGACCTTGATGTGCTTCCTGGGCATTCAGAATTCCCAGTGTTTGTGTGTGGGGAACATTATGTTTCCTTTAGTTAAAACTGTAAATTCAAAGACCTTTTCCTTTAGAATAAATCCAGTCTATTTTTATTCTTTCCGTTGTTTGTTCTTTCCCTTCATCTCTGCTAAATGCGTACAGATACTAAGGCTCTCCAAAGGAGAGCAGAAGTCTGGGAATATCCTCTAGCAGTTTGAGGAAAGAAATTCTGAATCACTTCAAGTATTTTCAGGATGACTAATACTGTCCCATCAGAAAAAAATCTGTTGTTCTTGCTGTTTGTTCCTTCTGTCCGATTGATTTTCCAGTGTACTTCACAAAGGGCAAAATGGTCACTTTATTTTGTATTTTACTTGTTTTTTTCCATAGGAGTGAAAATGGAAGAATTTCTCCCTCCCGGTGCCAGTCTGAAATGCACAGTTTGTACTTACACTGCAGACTCGGTGATTAACTTTCATCAGCACCTGTTCTCGCATCTTACTCAAGCTGCCTTTAGATGCAATCACTGCCATTTTGGCTTCCAAACTCAGAGGGAGCTACTGCAGCACCAAGAGTTACATGTCTCTGGCAACAAAATTCAGAGAGAAAGTGACGTCGAACACTCTCCAAGTGGAAACGAAGAGGGTTTACAGCCAGCAACGGACCTGCTGAGCAGAAATGATGTTCCCCAGAGCCAAAAGACCATGCAGACTAAAGATGCAAGTTCTGATACAGAGCTTGATAAATGTGAAAAAAAGACTCCACTTTTCCTTCCAAACCAGAGGCCAGAAACCCAGCCTGCAACAAATAAGCAGAGTTTCTCATACACTAAAATAAAATCTGAACCATCCAGTCCAAGACTTGCTTCATCACCAGTTCAGCCTAATATTGGTCCTTCTTTCCCAATGGGACCTTTTCTTTCCCAGTTTGCTTTTCCCCAAGACATCACTGTGGTTCCTCAGGCTTCAGAGATATTAGCCAAAATGTCTGAACTGGTCCATCGAAGACTAAGGCATGGAAGTAGCAGTTACCCTCCTGTAATTTACAGTCCTCTGATGCCCAAAGGGGCTACATGTTTTGAGTGTAACATAACATTCAATAATTTGGACAACTACTTGGTACACAAAAAGCATTACTGCAGCAGCCGATGGCAGCAGATGGCAAAGTCACCAGATTTTTCCAGTGTTCCAGAAAAAATACCAGAAGCTGTAAGTCCCAGTAACGGTCAAAGCTCTATAAACATCCTGAATGCAGGTCCCCACGTGTCAGATCCAGAGAATCAACTTCTGCAGACATCTTGCATAAATTCTTCCAATGTTTTAGATTTGATTGGGCCAAACAACAAAAGTCATGAAAAAGACTTTACAGCACAATCTAAGAAGTTGTCAACTGCAAGTAATGGTGATGATAAGATAAATGGAAAACCTTCTGATGTGAAGAATCCCAGTGCTTCTTTAGTAGAAGGGGAGAGTGATCCTAACAAGACCACGTGTGAAGCTTGCAATATTACTTTCAGCAGACATGAAACATACATGGTCCACAAGCAGTATTACTGTGCCACTCGGCATGATCCCCCACTGAAGAGGTCCGCTTCCAACAAAGTGCCTGCCATGCAGAGAACAATGCGTACTAGGAAGCGAAGGAAGATGTATGAGATGTGCCTACCAGAGCAAGAGCAAAGGCCACCACTAGTTCAACAGCGATTTCTAGAAGTGGCTAATCTTGGCAATCCTTGTACATCTACTCAAGAGTCTACAGAGGGACTTGGAGAATGTTACCATCCACGATGTGATATCTTTCCAGGAATAGTCTCAAAGCATCTAGAAACTTCACTGTCTATTAACAAGTGTGTTCCAGTTTCAAAGTGTGATACTCCCCACTCCACTGTGTCTTGCTTGGAGATGGACGTGCCAATAGATCTCAGTAAAAAGTGCTTACCCCCATCAGAGAGGACATCCACTTCTCCGAAAAGGCTGCTGGACTACCATGAATGCACAGTATGCAAGATCAGTTTTAACAAGGTAGAGAATTACCTGGCTCACAAGCAGAATTTTTGCCCTGTCACTGCCCATCAGCGTAATGACTTGGGACAACTTGACAGTAAAGTGTTTCAAAACCCAGAAAGTGAAAGAAACAGCCCAGATGTCAGTTATGAGAGAAACATAATCAAATGTGAGAAAAATGGAAACTCAAAACAGTCTTCTCCTAATGGAAACTTGTTTTCCACACACTTAGCAACACTTCAAGGACTAAAAGTCTTTAGTGAAGCAGCCCAGCTTATTGCTACAAAAGAAGAAAACAAACATTTGTTTCTTCCACAATGCCTTTACCCTGGAGCAATAAAGAAAGCTAAAGGAGCAGATCAGCTTTCTCCATATTATGGAATAAAGCCAAGTGATTACATTTCTGGTTCTCTCGTCATCCATAATACTGATTTAGATCAAAGCACAAATACAGAAAGTGAATCTCCTAAAGGCCAGGTGCCTTCGAATGGATGTGCTGTGCAGAAGAAAGAGTCTCTTCCACTATTGCCGAAAAACCGAGGCATGGTAATAGTTAATGGGGGACTAAAACAGGAGGAAAGACCTGCCGCAAACCCACAGCAAGAGAACATTTCCCAGAATCCTCCGCATGAAGATGGGCACAAGTCTCCTTCTTGGATCTCTGAGAATCCCTTAGCTGCAAATGAGAATGTCTCTCCAGCAATTCCCACAGCTGAGGAACAGTTGTCTAGTATAGCTAAAGGCGTGAATGGTTCTACCCAGGCCCCAACCAGTGGGAAGTATTGCCGACTGTGTGACATCCAGTTCAACAATCTTTCAAACTTTATAACTCATAAGAAGTTTTATTGCTCGTCACATGCAGCAGAACATGTCAAATGAAACAATCAGTCGCCTTTGGTACCTGTGTTTAGCATTGTTCCATACAGTCTAAAGAAAGCTGTTTGAATTACATCTGGACAATCAGGAGATTTCACTATTGCCAAGTTGAAGACTTAAAGGTGTAATTTCATTACAGTCCATTAGTAAAGTGTATTATTGGTGCCATTTTCAAAAATATTAATTTATTTTACCAGCAGTATTCATAGCTGTAGTTATGTTATTTTTTATTTAAAAACTTTATATTAAAGTCATTTGTAATGTTATTGTATAGTTATTGTGTAGCACATATGGTTTGCACTGTATAGTAGATTTTAAAGAAAATAGTCGCAAACAATACAGAAAAGCATTTTAGAAATAGCTTCAAAAGCACTTGTGTATCCTGATTTTTTTCTTATATGCTGTTGCAGATATATGTATATGCTAAAATATAACTTGCAAAGAAGTTTCAACAATGCTGTAGAGTTCGCCTTAAAATTTCAATTTTTTGAACAATTTGGCTCAGTTTGCACTTTATATTTTAGCAGATACAGTACCTTAGTCATTAGGCTTTGCATTTGTATGTAGCAGTATGTTTCTGTCCACTTTCTTAATCTGAAATGTACGTTAAATGAAGATGGCATTTTTTTTTCTTGTATAGTACTTGTATTTTCTTTCACTGATGCATCTCTGTCTCAATTTTTAAACCTTTGCTGTTAAATGCAATACTTTATAAAGAATGGACAAAATTACTGGAAGCAGTATTGTAAGTAATGAGGTCATATCAATCAGTTTTATCTTGAAAGGCACAGTCTAAAACAAAACCCTAAACTCAATGCTGCAATTATGAATCTAATTCATATATAAGATATATTTAAATATAAGAGTAGCAATACTGCAACTGGTGATCACAAAGATAATGTTCTACTTCTGATAGAAATAATTTCTCAACAAATGTTGTTACTATGCATGTATATGGATGGAATAAAATTCCAGCTCATTGGAGAAGTTTGACAGTACTTTCTTTAAATTTGTTTTTCCATGTTTTTCAAGGAGGATTTAGAGCTTACAAACTGTAAAGGGAAGCTCTTAGAGCTAGGTAAACATCGCCACCTCTTCAGTGGCAGCAAAGTGTTCAAAGAGAAAATTAGTCCAAAGGATGCCTCCACTTTGAGGAAGTCTTTGCTGACAGGTCACTAGTACAACTAAGTCAGACAACCTGGTGAACTAAAACTTAAAATGTGAAGATGTAAGACCAGCTCTTGAAGACTTACTTCCCTGACAGTACCTCTGTATGTCAAAGTCATCGGAACAATCTGCTTCATAACACCACTGGCATGATTCTTTATGTCTTCAGTGGTCTTATATGAAAAACAGTAACATTCATTTAAATAGAACTGCAGTTTGCTCCACTAATTCAATATAGAAATGCTGTTCAATAATTTATGTTATAGTAAAATTTGAACAATTGCACAATTAATACCCTTCAATTGCAATTGTTCAGTCACCTGAATGCTGTTCTCATTTAAAAATCGATACTATAAAAGTGACCTATTGAAGTATTTTTCATCCTACAAATTTGAAAGCAAAACCGTGACCCGAATAGTCATGTAAACAGTTGTAATTTAGTTCCTGTATCAGCCAAAGAAACAACCCAGAACAAAATACATAAAAGAATTCTATTTCAGCTTAGCAGCCAGTTGGAGGCTAGTAGAAGAGTATTCAATACCACTGACTGTTAGCAACTGCATTTCTGTGTACTTTGGAACTGAATTCGTCCTTTTTTTTTATTTCTAAGTGTAGGTACATACGATCCAATAGCAAAACCAGTGGCTACCTGGACTTTAAATACAGAAGACGACTGCTTAAAAAAATGTACTAATTCTCGCTCTCAACAAAGATAATAGGTGTATACATTCATTTCAGTAGGGCCAAAATTGGTCCTATAGTAAATACTTTGGGTAATAAGACTTGTGAAGGAGAAAAAGCATTACAAATACAGTGAGACTAAAGCAGCCAAATCATTCATGATTATTAATGAAACATTTATTAGAAAATACCACACCAATATATCTAAGACTCCACAATATTTGAGATAGATGGTACTTTTCGACTTTCTTGGTGGCAAATAAAAGAAATTTATCCATTATACAAAATTGGTTTAGAGAGCTAAGAAATTGCATTTGGATTGAAATAAGCTAATTCTGAAAGGTCCACATGCATAGATGAAAACTTTCAGGTGAAGTTGGTCCAAAAACCACAGGTTGTGTAACTTACAGTTGCTGATCTCTAGGGATGTGTTTAGACCATGAGAAAGTAAAGGAGAATATGAGGGTTAAAGGGAATACGTAGCGCAAAAACGGTGCCAAAAGGGAAGAGCCTTATCACAAAACATTTCTGATCTGGAAATGCTGAGAGTACCTGATACATTCCAGAGGTAAATTAAAGCCTGCCATGCTGCATTATATTCTTCCCACTGGCTAGTCCAATTTCTTTACATGACAGAACATACCTGGTAGCGTTTTCTCTTTATAAATTCTCTATTTGGTTGACTGGTCCCATTTTTGTAAGTTCAAAACAAGCACATCATGTTTATCTGTGGGTAGAGAGTTACTCCATTTCATACACGTTTTACTCACCTCACTGGAGCTCTTGGCAACTCTGACACATGCTAAACCCCAAAGTTATACCATCACACTCTCTGAAAGTAAAATTTAACAGTAGCCTGATGGGTACCAAATATAAATTACTGATATTTGATTTCTTATATATTCATTAAAAATAGTATTTCATAAAGATAGCTGCTCACATAGCTGGGCTCAGGAACAATGTTTTACCGTAACTTTACACACTATTTTACTTTTTTTCCCCCCAGTTTCTTTATTTTACCCATTTTTTAATTTGTTCTTCTGAAATAAGAATACAAACACTTTGGCCAGACAGAAATCTATCTCCTGTCTCTGAAAGCAGTTTTCACAATGCTGGCCTAATCCCAGCTGGGAGCTTTACCCACACCTATGTTTAAGTCATAACAGGAATAAACTACTTAAACCTGTTTTCTGACCCAGTGATTATTTGTATTATCTCCAGATTATATCCACACGTGTTCAAGGTGATAGTAGAACAGGTAAGCTCCTATTGAATATAGACTCTTTCCTAGTTCTGCTTTCAAGTTTTTGTGGGTTTATTGATTATTTCTTAAATCACCTGTGCAAAGAGTGTCTGTCTTTAGTGAGCCTTTGATACCTAGAACTCAGCAGGAAGCAGAGCACCTCAGTTAAATGGTTTGAATCTGTTAATCCTGGTCAGCTGGAGTCAGTAAGTAAATCTTTGGATCTGTTGAGTGGAGATGAATAGCCTAACAAAAGGGATTCAAATATCTCCTGGCTTTATGGTACAAAAAATAAAATTGCTCCACATGAAGGCCTGATATTTAGAAGAGCCTATTCTTGCCCAACTCCCTGTGTACTGATTGCCTGGTGGGGTTTGCATTCAACTTTTTGTCTTTTTAAGGAAGATTTCCTTACTCACAAGACATCCCATCCACATGTAGTGCTAAGAACTAGTGTTGTGGCCACATCTCTGTCTCATTTATTTGTCTGTATCCTAAAATTCAGACTTTGAAAGGTTGTTGTGAGTTCCCATTCATACCAAATGTTCACTCAGCTGTGATGCAGTCGCCATCTGATTGTTTTACATGATGGTGATTTTTGTCATTGTAACCATAAATCAGGTGGACATGCCTAATGCAAGCAGTAAAGTGAATTGCTACGAGCTGATGTCTGTTTGTCTTAAATTACTTGTAATAACTTTATGGTTCTGATAACATTTTCTCATTGTTACAAATAACCATAAAACTACATCATTGATATTTGCTGTGGATCCATGCTGCTAACTTTCCAAGTCTCTCATTTCTACCTGATAACTATTCACTACTTTTCATTGTCTGACACTGCCAACAGGAATGTCTTAGTCACATCCCAAACACAATCCAAGAGGACATTTTAGGTAATTGCTCCCTTATACAATAAATGCTGCACCACTGAAAAAGGCAGAAGGGAAAAACAAAACACCACCCTCCCCCCCAAAAAAAAAAAACCAACAAATATAAATAAACAAACAAAAAAAGCCTGATGAAGAAATTAAAATGTTAAAGCCACAACCACCGTCGAGGTGAGGTGGAGGCAGGCTAATTCATTGCTCTGAATGTACGTAAACTATGAACCAGAATTCACTCTAAAAAGGTGGTGAGGTGGTGCTCTGAACAGCCTGGAAAACCTGGATAAAGAAAATTCCTTGGTGAGTACAATGGAAGAAGTGTGGTTTGGGAGATATCACTGAGGGGGCAAAGAAGATAAGGAAAAATGGAATTGGCACTTAGTTAATCTGGAGAATGCAGTATGGGCACACTGATGGCTGCACAAGGCAGCAATTGCAAGGTGTCAGCACTACAAAACCACTGCACATCCCAGGAAGCCAGTTGAGAAGGGCTAAAATACTGATGAGGCAAAATCCTTGGAAGATCACTCCCAAATGCTGAATAGTGCCAGTGCAAAGATTCTGGCTCCTGGCGGTCTCATTTTCCCCGAGGCTGACAATGAGGAAGAGAACCATAACTCTTTCCACCTCCAGGTCACCTTCATGGCTCAGGCAGTGTGCTGCTAGGAGCTGTCAGAGCAAGCATTGCACAGAGCAGATGTGTGTGACTATGTTGTACATTAAAGGTAAGTCAGATAGCCAAGCTTCAGCTGTTTAAGCCTGTGAATGTGCCTGGTCCTCTTGTGTGAAGTCTTCCACATAGCTTTCTGACAGTGCTTTGAATCCAGACCCCATTTGAGACCCCTTAGGGCCACAGCGAAATGAACCAAAATAATACTGATTGCACTCATGTATGGAATGAAACAGAGCAGATTTCAGGGAGGTGGGCAGGAAATCTGCATTTGTATAATTAAGATTTCTTCATCACATGAAGGCACAAGATGAATGAATTGTGACTGGAAGTGTGAGATGAGCTTTTGAGCTGGGCTGAACAGAAATAATTCTGACAGTTTCAACTTCTAAATGCATGGTTTTCTTACTATATGCACAGACACACATCTGTTACATAAAAGACATACGCAGAGAGATGAGCATGTCCAAAAGAGGAAAAAAGCCTAAACTAGATTAAAAAGTTGAATCAAGCAGCTGAATAAGGTGATTAGACAAATTCTTTGTTGAAGAAGTAACAGCCAGACCCTTTAATAGTCATTGCATAGGTAACTGGCACATTTTGGTGCATGGAGGGTGAGGATATTTTCGTTTGCTTCCAAATTTATTTGTCCTCCTTGCAAAATTGCTTTCTTGCCTTTCTGCTTTCAGCTGCTTTGCACAGGTCCTGGGCCAAGGTGCTTGTCCAGCCTACCAACTCGATTTCACATGCACTCATTTTTGCCACCTGCCAGCTTAGTTGGTTTTGTAAATGTATTGTTTTCTTTTCTGTTGGGCTTTTTTTGTTTCATTATTTGGAGGGTTTTAACTGTTTAATCCATCTTGATTCAAGGTGCCTGACTCAGGGTGGAGGCAGGTGAAAGGAGGCACCTGAGCTGGAGTATTGTAGAGGGTGGTAATCTCCACCAGTGAGGTGGGGAGAGGCAGCTGCTGCCCACTCAGCTGTGAGAGGGGCTATGAGCAACCCCATGGAAAGCACAGGTCCGGCAGTGTTCGTATGACTCAAACATCTCAGCCTGGCAGGAGTCTTTCACAGCAATAGCTCCATGCCACTCAGTTTTGCCTTCAGGTGCTATGAACAACCATGTTCCTTTCAAACTTCTGGATAGGATGCTGAGTATGAAAAGCCACAGGTGTGATAACTAGAGCTGGATAAAGCTGGAGACACTTTCAGAAGGAGTTCTCATCTCAGCTTTCCCAGTTCCAGGTGTTGTAACTGTGATGCCAGGTTCATGTGATCTTGCGGTGATGACTGCACATAAATGCAATCACTGTTCAGGATCACCAGCATTGCTACTGTTTTGAAAGCCTATCTGTCATCAAAAGATTTCTCCTTGGATTTTCATATCCACTAACAAATTCCTTGCTTTAACAAAAGAAATTTCTGCATGTCAGAAATTCTTTCCTGTAGTTGTGACCAGCTGATAGACAGCATACTGTGGAAACCACAGTCCTCAACCTACGTAGTGCCAAAAGCAGTCTTGCCAGTCCTGTCTGAAGCATGAGCCTCAATGGCTGTAGATGGAGAAGCTGAAATATGAAGTGGTAATACAGCTTGAAGTCTATGTATCCCTAAAATAGTGTCCTTGCATGTCTGGCTTATTCAATCACTAGAAAGGATTCACCTTCAATTTGTTTGCTTACCCTTTTTTGAGGAAGCTCTGGTAAACCCCTTGCAACTTGAGTCTTAATGGGTACGGGGAAAATAGCAGCGGGCCAATTACTTTGGCATTTGGCTTGAGGGAGAACAGACTGCTCCTTTGATGCTTTGACATTTTTGATCTCATGCTAATTCTGATGAAACTAACCCCAGGAGATACATTTATGGAATCTAATAAAAGACCTGTAGGTTCAAAGACTGATCAAGGAAGAAGCCATCTCAGCCTGTGATTGATGTTGCTGTATTAGGTTAAGTATGCAAAGGGAAGAGAACATGCTGGTTTACTGCCGCAAGTTTTCAAAGCAGAATAGAAAAGCCCTTCAAATGATGTTTTTCAACAACAAAAGCAAGTAAGAAGAACTTGAAAAAATAAAAAATCTGTTTAGTTGAATAATCCTTGAACTCTTTTCTAGACCAAAGGAAGGCAACTCTGCTGCAGATGTAAATTAGATTAAAAGAAGAGATTAATCTAAAACTCCTTTGCCTCCCACACCCTTAAAACCAAAAGCTCAACTGACAGCAGGGCAGTGTACAAAGCAGAAGTGAGGTGTGAGGTGCAGGATGCTGGGATGCAGCCACGTGTGCCCAGGGTTATCCTGCATGCCCTCACCACAGCTTGTTTCCCACATCCTTAGTCTGGCAGGTCTCTTGTGGCTCAGTCAGGTGAATAAGGTCTCTTGCAGTGCCAAGGACCTGCCTGGGCCCGGGACAGCTGCTCTGGCATCTGTTCTTTGGCACTTCTAGATGCCAGCAGAAACAGGACTGTTCTCTGTTGGAGCAGTGCTGGGTAGAAGAGACACAAGCTTTCGAAGTATATCACAAGAACATGAACATCTATTGCTGGCCAGCTGACACTGCACAGCTTGCTTCCTCCCAGGCTAACTTGCTCATTTGATTTGTAAGAAAAACAAGATTGATTTTAAAGGATTAAACATCTAAAAGGCAAAGAGCTACCTGTTGGGAGGTGCAAAAGTAAGAACAGCATTTAATTTTTTAGGAGGTTTTAAAAATAGTGGGTATTTTCCTTGTTATCTTTCATATTATGCTTCAAAGACATACAGAAATAGGTCAGTGAGATATTTCTCTCTTTTGTTACTGCGAAGGTACAGTTTGGATCTTGGTATTTGGGTCTTGTTGAAGAAGAAGGGATATCTACAAGGGAAGCACAGTTTAACAGAAGAACTACTGAGGGAATATGGATATACCAATGGCTTGTCCCATCTCCTGTATCTCCATTTTTCAGACCTCTTCCCCACAGCCTGGACATCTGTTCATGCTGTGAAAGGTACCAGACTGTGCCATCTACCACTGCTGGAGACCTGGAGGCACCCTCCTCTCGAAGAAAAGGTTTACGTGCACTCATTTGGTTCTCATCTCCTCCAGTTAAGTCCTTTTGTTAGGGCCTTTATATCTTTTCCCATGTCTTGAAACACTGTCTGTAAGTGCTAAGCACCATACCCAGAGCCTTGGTCAGTTGTCTGCTTTCACTTAGAAAAATTTCCTTGTGGGAGAATTCCATCAAAGAATGAGTTGGACATGCACTTTGAATGACATTTTTGATAATTTTAGTGCTCATTGTTTATATAGTAACCTGGTTTTCATCCACAAAGTGTGAACTGGATTCACCGTGCTCCTCAGCAGCCAAGGTCTAGCCAGCTCTTAGGACTGTCAGGACAATACCAAGCCTTGCATGAGGGCAGCTACAGGAGAAGAAAGAAATTAGTATTTGCTGCTTCTGTCCTCCCACCCATGTTACTCTGTAAAAAAGAGAAAGTCATTGGACTGCAGAGACAGAAAGGAACAAGAGGAAATTTGAGGGTTATCATGTGGGGAAGGGATGTGGGGATTCTGTCCTCATGGTAATTTCTGTGTTTTTACACTAAACAGACATTGGGAAAATGTTGGCCTATCAGCAGCTGACGCTTATCTTCAGTGTTAGAAAATTTGATATGCAGTATGCTTTTGTAAATTATATCAGACATTGCTTTCCTTTTATGAGAACTGTCTTTTCTTGGTAGATAAATTTTGTATTTGATTAAAAAAAAAAAGAGTTGGCAAAGTTTGCAGGAGTTTTTAACATGTTAACATGATACAACGTTACTGAAATCTGTAGTGTCACTAAAATACATTCAAAGCTTTAATGTGAGTTGTGGAACTAAATAATTATGTAAGAGATGTTGATATGATTTCACTTATTTGAACTTTACTGTATTAGAGGATCCACTGTTACTCTGTGACAGCCACTTCACAGAAGAAATTGTGTCTGCTCTGCAGGAACCTTCCTCACCAATAACCTTCCGTGCTTCTTTTTCCTCCAACATCAAAATACGTCATAGTTTATGTCTGTTATATTAGATTTTCTAATGAGTTTCGCAATACAAAAATAATATTATGTAAAGTATTCAGCTTGCAGATATCAGTTATACCTTCCTGATATGAAACTGCTGTGTATACTTGCCAACTACATGTTGTGGTTAACTGGTTGGTAATAAGCTTTTGCATTTGCTTTAAGATTATGGCAAACACAATTAATACCAATTACCAGAAAGGTTACAGTAGGATTCATTCTTAGGCGATAAAATGCCAGTTTTCTTTCCCAAACAACAAATCCCAAGCCTTTCTTATCATCATATAAGGTTAAAAAGAAAAAAAATGAAATGTTGTACAACTTTGTCCAGTGAGACTCATGAATTATTTCTCTGGGCTGTGGCAGATCCTGTTGTGGATGCATCACTGGTGTGGAGAAGCACAGTTCAAGTACCTTCTACTGATGCTCAGAACACAGAGAAGTGAGAGATGTGATGCAGGCTTAGATAACAATAAATTACTTGTTTCATTACAGTAAACAGTTTGATGCAGAATGCGGCATTCTGAAAACATGAATTACCTTGCTATCTAAAGTTCTCTTAGAAATGGAGATGAGGTAAAGTTAGTACTCTGCTGAGTATCAAAACCTTTTCTCTGTGCAGGATTACCCACTGCCACTAACAAATCACCCATAAAAATGCAGGTCAGGCATTTGGAACCTACATCTAATGCTAACAAAACTCCCATTGAAATGAATTATGGAATTGCTCACTCCAGTTGCAGTGTCTACAAGTAGATAAAAGAGAATATGTCTTTGTGACCTTTATACAGGTTCTGCTGTATTTATATACAATACAAACGGCTTCTTTTGTATGTGATACAGCTGGCTATAGAGTAGGAGCAAGTAACTCCTCACAATCATAGAAGGGTAAAGCCATGTCCCAGCAAACGTAATGTCACAGAATGGCTGAGGCTGGTGGGCATCCCTGGAAATCAACCAGTCTAGCTCCACTCTTGCTCAAACAGGGTCAGCTGTGACACCTTGCTAAGGGCTGTGCTAGGTTTTGAGTATCTCCAAGCTAGAGAACCCACAGCTGCTGTAAGCAATTTGTTCCTGTGCCTGGAGTTGTTCCTTCCCAGGGCAGGACTTTGCGCTTCTCTTTGCTGAACTCTACGAGATTCCTCTTGGTCCATTTCTTCACTAGATGTTGCCCTGATCATCATGGGCTTGGAGTCTAAGGTTACGTCCAATCTCACTTGAAATGAATTTCTGTGTTAACTGTAACAAACGGGAGAAGTCCCAGTGAAGCAGATTTTAATTGTCTTCTAAATCAGGTAGTCATCTCTGCACTACATCCCTCCAGTGCCCTTCAGTTTCAATTTGGCTGAAATGTCTATGTAAGAAAAATATGAATTTGCAGTGCAAAACTTTCAGATCTGAACATTACTAAACATGGAGAAGTTTGAATTTGAATTTAAATTCAAACTAGAACCTCAGCCTATCTTTGTCACAGTATCCCAAGCCCCATCTGAGAAAATATAGAAGTGCTTTTTGGGAGACAGGCACTTTTGTCTCTGACGGCTCAGTGAGGATGAAATGATTTTTCTCCAAGTGCTTTCTTGATATTCATTCAGACCTTTAACAATGAATTGATTTGGGGTTTTTTTTGGTACCACCTCCTCATCAAAAAGCAAATTCTATTTTTATCATATACAAATTTACTCTGTAACAGCTATTCCAGAGTTTTGCTCACCTAATAGGCATGCAGCAACACAAAAACCAGGCTTGCCACCACACAATTCACTAGGATTACAATGAAGATCTGTCCACCCACATTTATATTACAAATTAATTAATATAGATCTAGTAATTTTTCACTGAAAATAGATGCAGTAAGTAGTCATGTTGTTCATTTAGCATTAATCAGACTAGATTATCTTTTGAATTCCACCAGAAGAAATTAGGTAATTTATGCTTCTTTCCACACTTTTTCCAGTTCCACTGAGAACAGAATGTGTCCCAGAAACTTCACTTAGCTTGTCTAAATCATACATCATATCACCATCTTCATAAGAACTTAACTATTAAGATAATTTTAAAGCAATTAAAGAGCTTGTGTTTACACAAAGTTTGGGTTAAAACCAAACTACCGTCATATATACATCTGGTTTTTTGAATAATCTGCAATATTTTGAAGGGCTAATTCCATATAGTAATGTTACCATTAAAGAAGTCACATCATTCGCTGACTCCTCCTTTCTCTGAAATGTATATGACAGCTGAAACTCCTCTCCAGACAACAGTTCATGTCTTCTACCAAGTGGATGACTGTTGAGTTGAATGTAAGAAGAGCATGACCACTGTTTGGTCTACATAAGATTTATCTTTTACCTGGGCTGTTGCAGGTGGAGGTGCAGGGTAAACCTCAGCAAGCAGGCAGTGGGCGTGCCTGTAGGACTTAACAGTAGTACTGACATACATGATAGCACTTCTCATGGTGTATCTTAAAAATTCACTGTTTGGAAATCAATGTACCTCTATAGACACCTATCTCAGTGTCTGTTTCCCCAGCTGGTTATGTCTTCTCCATCTAACAGACTCTTCAATAAGCAGAGAGCTGGCAGGGAAAAGTGACATCTCCCATCACTGTATCTACACAGTCTGTGACTCCACGAGTTTAAATCTCTTCAGACCACACATGATATGCCCTTTCATGCATTGTCTGACAGCAACTGCTGATTCAGCTCCAAAGATGCAGTAAAGGCTTCCTCAAGTTTCAAGACCATTGCCTTCCCAGTCTGAAGGGTGGATGAAGTGGTTTTTGTACATTCAGAATTGTGCTCTTGTCAGTACAAGCTGTGCTATATGGGACTGCTTTCTCGTTTAACAGGTGTGTGAATATTCATACGCTATTTTTGTCAGCTGCTGGTCCCTGGTTCTCTGAAGGCACCACTGCAAACATTCTTTTGGCTCTTAACAGGTTTCTTAAGTATTTTTTATAGTCTTTTTACAGAAGCACCTGTGATGCTTCTTGTTGAGGCAAAAGTGAGATGTGACACTTATCCTGGCCTCTGTTTTGAGGAAGGTCTAAGAAGCAATGCACAGTTTGAAAATTTTTAGGTGATGTTCCTGTAAATTGTGGGAACTCATAAAAAAAATGGTCCCTTTCTGCACTACTGTGATGCATAACAGATGCTTCCTAAGACCCATTCAGTATCTCCCCACAAAGACACTTCATTCAGGAAATTTAAGTTCAGATTCAGCAGGGCAGTATAATTGTGTGATGTGCTGTGCAGATGTACATATAGGACGCACTATATAGACTAGCTTGGCTTTAGGGGATATAATCACTGACACACTGATGAGATCTCATGGGTTCAGCCATGAGCAGTGGACATGTTTAAAAAAAGATTATTCCTCAGTCATAAAGTAGAATGTGAGCGCAAAGTATTGCTATTTTCCAAATTTAGCAGTTGTGAATGTTTTCTTTCTGAGCAAATAATCTACTTTAAACATGAAACTCAAAAGTTACTTATCTATGATGATTTATCTGATGAATGATATTTTGGTTTTATTTCAGTGCAGAGTATTTTAAAATAATCATTAAAAACCAACACACAAACTTCAAATGTAAATAGATGACGGTTCTATTTGCTGTGCAACAATTTTCAGAAGGCTGAAATATTTTCAATATAAAAAACACAAACATGCCACGCCACCGTGCTATTCCAGATGTCTGTCCAGGCTTCTGTATAACAAGAGGTCAATTTAATCAAGCCATTGTGGCAGACAAATGTAATGATATACCTGCACTGTAAGTATTTATTATGTTTGGCAGGTGCTTAGGTACTAGTCAGGCAAAGTGCAGCTCTACAGAGAGTAGGATATATACTTTATTGCTGGGGTTCAGGAAAAGGATTTCATTTGAATTGTTGGCATGTGATTGCTTAAGAAAAGCAGTATGTTCTTGTAAAGGGGAAATGAAAGGCCTTACTTACCAAGATTGACTGTCTCTCAATAGCTCATCCCCTCAACTTTTCCTAACAACAGTCTGAATGCCAGCTGGCATCTTAAGCATGAGCATAAATGAGCTGTGAACAAAGTGGTAAGGACTATCTTGAATTTGAAAGTGAATTTCAATTTAGCAATGCTTCAGATTTTTTGTTGTTGTCAGACCTATGAATGCTTTGCAGTGGAACATAGAGTTTTTGTATCACGGTGATGTTCAGCTTGAACATTTTCTGGACCTGAGCTGTGTACTCCATTTTCTAACTTCCCTCTGAGGAAGAGAAGCTGGTCCTGGAGTAGGTGAGCTCAGGACACACTTTGCTGGGAAACATTAAGCAGTCTGTGACCTGCTTCACATAAAATAGATTTCTAGTTTTCTATGGTATTTACTTCCCCAGCCAGTTATTTATAGAATCACAGAATCATAGCATAGTGACGGTTGGAAAGGACCTTAAGATTGTCTAGTTCCAACCCCCCTGCCATGGGCAGGGACACCTCACACTAAAATATGTTACCCAAGGCTCTGTCCAACCTGGCCTTGAACACCAACAGAGATGGAGCATTCACAGCTTCCCTGGGCAGCCCATTCCGGTGCCTCACCACCCTCACAGTAAAGAACTTCTTCCTTATATCCAGTCTAAACTTCCGCTGTTTAAGTGTTATCTCGTTACCCCTTGTCCTATCACTGAGTCTCTAATGAAGAGTCCCCCCCCAGCAACCTTATAAGCCCCCTTCAGATACTGGAAGGCTGCTATGAGGTCTCCATGCAGCCTTCTCTTCTCCAGGCTGAACAGACCCAACTT